>PKRV01000042.1:73900-141032 GCA_003709505.1 Hyphantria cunea
ATTATTATTATAATATAAGTTATTAAATACGAAAATAATTAATGATATTGAACATGAAACAAATAATGAAAATTATTTTTGAAGTGAAAATTCTTTAGGCGCATGAGGGTAAGAGTGAGAGAGAGAGAGCGATCGAGACCGATTGAGAGAGAGTAAGACAGGGCGAACGTAGCATGAAGCAACTAGCGATGGAGTGAGAGTAGGGAGCAAGCAAGTGAGAAAGATTGAGAGAAAAAGGGAGATAGAGCGATTGTCGTATCACGCACAGTGGGAGAGAGCTAAGAAGTTTCACTTCTGACATGTGTACTTTGTGCGCACACACTTTTTTTCTATTTTAATTAAAAAAGTTACCTTTGCTGTGGCCGCGGCGGGTGTTGTGAAGGCTCGAAGGTGAGGTCAGGTAAACTGTGCACGAGTGCTAACACGACGTTCTGAGGTTGGACTCTTAAAGTATTTCGGGATGCACTTGGACTCCGCGAAGGCATCGATGTTTTATGTGGTGATGATTGTTGCAAAACCACCATAGGCTGTAAAATATTTGTAAAGTTTAAAATTTTCACTAACAGTTGCCTTGAAGAAGATCACACTGTCGACACACTGTGCCTCTAAACTGGTAACGAAATGTTATGCCTAGTTCGTGATTTACTTACTGTTTACACATGATTCATCTTATAGCCTATTATTTTGTTAAAACAATCAATTAATGTAGATTTATGTTATCAATAATTCAGGTACACCTCGGACGTAGTGTTTTTTTTGGATGAAGAGTAACCCTACGTTTTTTCCCATATTTACACGTATTTTTTAAGACTTGTGAAGCGAAGAAAATGCACAATAGAACTTATTTAATATTATTTTGTAATATCACATTACCTTTACATCTACAAAATATAAAACAATATGAAATGCTAATGTTTCGTGATACTAATGTCTATAACTTATATTGTTATGTCGTACAAAACATTTGTTATATTTATTTCGTAGGTTATAGACGCTCAATTCGCTGTAAACTGTAATGCCCTTACGCTTCATTCGGGTAATAACCATTAATATGTTACAAACTTTCGTTGTCAGCTTAACGATTTTCGGTTTTGGATCATTTTAAATCCTCATAATTAGAGAATCATAATGAATTAAGTAGGGATAGAGAGAAGTAAGGAGAGAGAGAGAGAGAGTAAGGGGGTGAAACACAATCTTTCGCTACCAGCCAATCTCACCTGCACGCGGTACACCCTGCTGGATAACGAACGAGGCTCTGGCGACCGACAGATGGCGGTATATCCATCCCAACAGGAGTAACTAAATACACTACGCTACAACGTCACTGGTGCAACAAGCTATGCCCTGCGATAACTAAACCACCTGCTAAGTGTGGTGATTATGGGCAAAATCCGCCATGCGTAAGTAACTAAAGCCACGGCCCCCAGTTCCCGGCAGTCCTGTTATTCCTGAACATGGTGGCGACCACGGTGACGGCGGGGCAGGGCAGGGGGTGCTAAGAATCACTGGGTTAAGGGAGGCCACCACTAACGACTGACCTTGCCTGGGAACTTTTAACGGCCGCGCGTTACGGCTAGACTCGCACACACTTGGCACAACTTGGGGTAGAACTTGGGAAGATTGGGTGGCATATCTTGGGGTTATGTGAAGTCTGCAGAGAGGAGAGGATACCATAACCCTCGACTTAAGCCACCTGATGTACTTCCGCGAGACAGACCAAAAATCCTAAGGTGGCGTAGTTTTTCTGGTAAACAAGTTACTTTCTGGCTACGTTGTGGAAATGTCCAGTGTGTCGAATAGGGTGGCGTATTCGACACACTCTCGATAAGCTTCACACTCATTGTGAAGCTTATCGAGATGTATAGCCGCACCGACCTCGGCTCATTTGAACGACGAGGTGGGAGATATTTTCGATGACATTTCGAAGGCCCCTTCACTTCACTAGTAAAACCCACTACAACATTTTTATGGGTGACTTCAACGCGAAAGTGGGAGTACAAACTTGCAGGGAATCGGTAAAAGGATACCATGGATTTGGAAGCAGGAATCATAGGGTGCAAATGCTCGTCAACTTTCTCAAGCGGCAGTGAATGTAATTGATGAACTCATTCTTAAAAAAACGACTCAAAAGAAAGTTGCCACGTGCAAAGCCCCGACGCTATGTCCAAAAACGAAATCCATTTCATTACGACGGACAGAATATATTCAGAAACGTTTCAGTGATCAATAGGTTTAACACCGGTAGTGATCACAAACTTGTTCGGGGCTCTCTGAAAATCAACTTTAAGGCTGAACGTGTCCGTTTGATGAAATCCAAGTTCCGATCAACTCTGCTCCAAGCCGCCATGGAATCTGAAAACTTCTAGTCTAATCTAAAAAACCCGATTTGCTGCCATGGAAATCACAAGAGACATAAACCAGAACCTTGAAAATGTGGTTCGGATCCTCAGGGATGAAAGTACGAGATTTTGTCAAATACAGCGTAAAAGCAGAAAGTTGAAGCTTGTGATGGTGCCTCTTCGGACCCTAGCCTGAGTAGCGTAAGTAATCGACACATATCTAACAAGGCATTTCGTTAACACCATCAACATCCCTCACGAGAGGGGGATAGCAGCTGTGAAATTAGTAACCAGACTCGTGATTCCTCCACTGGCATCAAAAGCCTTAAACGGATCAAATGGAAGGATCATAGACAATTAAACAATTATGCAAGTAGCAACTGGTTTGTTTTGATCTAGGTTCTTTCTTTGTGTATACAAGATTTAGGTGAATTAACGATCTCTTACTCTGTTCAATCTGCACTGCCGGACAAATGCTAAATCAGTCGCGGTTTACAATCAGGTTCATTACCATATGCTATCCAGTACCCGATATAAAAATCTAAGGCGGTTTTGAAATCGAATCCCAATTCTCCTAGTGACGCTAAGTACACAATCCACACTCCAAACACGGTAACCCGAACATAAAGACGCTACATTACAGAAAAAAAGTACCAATAGAACCATTTGCAATGCTTAGCAATAACAACTATAAGATTACCTCTAATTATCTAACAATCGTTACGATACTCAGACCAGGATACAAATGCTTATTAAACTTACTATCCTTCAAAGTACTATAGGAGACCAAGACTCACCTACCTTCCTTCAATGTTTCAACTGCAACTTACACAAATAATAACAATTCACACGACCAGAATACGTGCCCCCTTTCCCAGCTCCTTTATCTACCATGGTCTCAGACTTATGTCCTCACAACACCCCGCACTTCTCTCCTCAACTCTGTCGATCGAGCAGGTAGAGTATATCTTTTGTCTTAGCACTTCAAGTTTTATTCCAACCAGATGTGAATGTTCTAAGGGCTCTTCTTCCTGTTAGAAGGGTCGCCCGTCCCTTTTTTATTAGAAGACCTTTCGTCATCTGCAGGTGCAGACATTGCATTTTAATCTATTTTTACAAATTGACAAGGCAAACAATAGTGGGGAGCTAGCCGATACTATCATAAACTTTCAGAGAGGACTCTTGGATTAATGAGGGAACGGGACGTGTGAACCCGCCTGTCACTTCGTCGGCACAACGGATTTTACACCGAGATATCACCGGCCGGCCGTCCTTCCCGAAGCGGATAGCTTCAATGGCAGTTTGTATGCTTTGCATGCATCTTGACCTGATCCCGAAAAGGAGGACCTTAGAGACACATTAACACGCCACTACACCGATCGATAGATTTCGTCGATCGAGATGGCTCTTGGACAGCTGAAAAATGGAAAAGCCACTGGAGAGGACGGTATTACTACAGAACTGTTGAAGGCTTGTGGTAAACCCGTGAGGTGCTCAAAACCCAACTGCACTCAGTGATTAGAAACAATCACCGAAGGTAAGCAACGACGGCGCGGTCAGTACCTGGATGGGTGACCGCTGGCATGTTACCATGAGGTCACGTTAAGCAGTCGGTCCCGGTTGTTATTATACGATAACAGTCGTGAAGCTTAGTTGGAGGCCTTCGGGCGGCTTAAAAACATCGAACAGCAGGATTACGTAGCCACAACGTATTCTTGCCAGTCCCCAACTCGCACTTGACCAGCGTGGGGACGTATACCCTTAACCCTCTCCTGAGAGGAGACCCGCACCCAGCAATAGGACATTATGGGTTGTTGATGATTATGATGATTATTCTCTGCAGCGTTACCCAGTGGATCGGCGATACATCCAAGTGTTGAGATGTCACTACAAAGCCGCCACTATGTCCGTCCAAGTGAAGAATCAGCATACAAGACCCATACCATTGCATCGAGGAGTGAGACTAGGGGACGTTATATCCCCGAAATTTTTCTCTAATGCAATGGAGGACTTGTTCAAGACGCTGCACTGGAAAGGGGCGACTGAAACATCAATGGTGAATATATCTCTCAATTGCGATTTGCAGACGTTATCGTCATCATGGCAGAGACACTGCAGGACCTAGAATAGATGCTTAATGATCTGGCTGACTCTTTTGTTTGCATCGGCCTACGAATGAACTTGGACAAGACTAAGGACATTTTTAATGTACATGTACTACCGGAACCGGTTGCGGTACACGGTGCCATTCTCGAAGGTCGAAGTAAAAATATGTGTAGAACCGATAACCGTTGAGGTAAACGGGTTCCTGAGTGGAGATCGCGTCTCGGCAGACGTAGTGTAGGACGTCCACAGGCCAGGTGGAGAGATAATTTGCGCAAGACGGCTGGTAGGAGCTGGATGCGAGAAGTCGGAAATCGAACTAAGCGGCGTGTAATTGGAGAGGCCTATGTCTAGCAGAGGACTGCGATAGGCTGATGATGATGATAACATTATTGAAGTACTTAGGCTGATCTACCATTTGATATATCAGTAGGTGTACCTGTATAATATTTGTATACATTTGACCTACATTTATTGTGATGGGTGTACCTTATCCATAAAAGTCGTTTTATTTTACTGCTAACCGCCCCCAACGTTTCGCCCGGCTTATGGTCACTGTTTCACACTACGGGCCAATGTCAAAAGCTATTTCGCTGCGGTGGAAAGGCCAAATTTATTAACCGACATTTAATAAAATGTTTAGGAGAGACCATTAAAGTTTTAAAAATGTCATACCTTTTAAATTATTGAAGAAATCTCTATGAAATTTAAGTGTTTAAAAATAAATGTGTTACAAATGTATACAATTTAACAAAAATAATGTATCAATATTATTTTCAAGTAAGATGTTTTTTATCCAAATAAATTGGATATTGTTATTGAATCAAATGACTTGAAAACAACTTCATTAATGACCAGAGAAAGGTAAATAGTTTTACGTAATCTTTTAATATCTATGGAAACCTGGAAAAACACACATAAACTTATTGTACTGACATCAAAGTATTCGAGCAAAGAGGGCGAAGTGGCTCAACTGGACACCTTACTGTAAGGTAAGAAACTAAAGTTTCAAGAACTTAAGAAATAACCCGGAAATGTTAATAAATCAAACATGAAAATAAATATTGAACTAAAGATTATATTTATTAGTTCAATATACATGCTTAAACTTGCTAATACTGCAAAATAATTATTTATGACATTGAGACTGGCATATCAACGATCTTAATATTATGTAAATTTTCTTAGGCGTAAAATACTGAAATTTAAATGACACACAAGACACTGTTTATCAAACATAAAGTTGTATGAAAAAGTAACATAAAATTTTACTTAAGTCAGCTTTAAGGTAATTTATATAAGCAGTTTAAGTATGCATTATACCAAGATGTAACATTAAACTGATGACTGAAGCGTTTGTGCATCGGCGCGGCGATGATATACTAGCAATTTGCTTTATTGTGTATGTATTAAACACAAAGTTTTGTATGCGAATAAAAAAAAATATAATGGTTTATAGCAAAAAAAAAAAACTAGTGCAGTCAGTAAAAAAATGTTTTATTGTGTTCAATAGAATTTTAGAGTCGAATAAAATGGGTTAACCAATGACTACCATTTCAAATTAGAGCGAAATGCATTAACTTACAATGACTAACATTTAAAATAGGAGTAAAATGTTTTAATTCCATTGGTGAAGTAAAATCAAGTTGGGTATAATGCACCAAAATTCTAAAATTGTAATATTACTTGTAATTCATTTTTTATTTTGTAATATTATTTATTATTATTGTAATATTATAACGATTTACGTTATAACAATCAAAGTTGGTAAACGTTTAAGAAGGCAAAGTAGTATATAGTTATTTTACTATGGACTTAAAACACAATAAAATATGAAAATTATAAAAAATCACGTTGCATTAACGACCACAAAAGTTATCAGGTCGACCGAAAACCATTCGAAAGGGCTTGTTCTCCCGATCCTAACGGTATATATAACTCAATATCGCTTAAAACGGCGGTTAATACATTATGCCTTTGCATCGTCGATATTACTTCATAACTTTTTACGTAAATAATTTCATCAAGGTTTATTAAGCTGAAATGAAGTAGGAAAAAATATAAGAACTGAAAACTAGCCCAAGCACAATGTACCATATTTCAAGGAAATAAGCAACTTATTAATTTAAGAAATTTTTGTTGTGCTATCTATTGCCTGCAGCTTACCTTATGGTCATGCAGATTTTGTTCATTAACTCCACAAAAGACTATTGCTGACGTGGCAAATAACTATCGAATGAATAAAAATATATATTCCAAGTTATGACATAATACTTTAAAGTAGGTAAGAGTTAAAGGACTTTTCAAATCAAAGGTTTATCAATGACGAAGACGTCATGAAATATTTTAAACTGCCAACTTAAAGCGGCTTTTATAGTTGTTATATATTTGTTGTATATGTTGTTGTATATTTTTATTAATTTACATTATTATTTAGCTATTATTTTACACATTTCCCCTGAAGAATGATCAATGTATTATGTTTTGACAGATAATTTCAGAGAGAATAAAAACTTCTTCTTCTTCTTCTTTTGATGATATGGCAACCAGCCGGATCAGCTATTTCTGCCAATGTCAAGTATTTAATGTCTTCAATTCTAAGTATTCCAAGTCTTCAAGTTCTTCGTCGTGATGGAATTAATGATAAAAAATATAAAAAATGTGGATGACATGAAATGGGGACCGTCTTTCGCAAAAACAGAAAAACGATCTCCGAATAAAAACTTACCGGCTGGGGAGGTTGCTTCTGCACCATAGTTTCCGAATCACTCTCACTAACTATGTTCACCGTTATAGAGGTTACACCTGTAGGTATATAAATGAAAGGAAAAAAAAAATTGCATATAAGTCCATAGATAGTATCGAATATAGATATAATAGCATTGAAGTCATAAAAGTATACTTTAGCCTCGTTACTCAGATAACGAATTTCCTTTTCATCACACGATTGTAAACTTTAGGGAATTGTAAATCATTTAAAAAATCAGAATTAATTGCCAAATATTATAGATAATATGCTGTGCAGATATCAATGAGTATACTTTATAATTAAGACTATTGTCTTATATCTATAGCGATTTATTATAGTTTGGAGGTGTGTTGAAGTCCGTGACTCTTTTCTGAAAGATGATATCTCATGAGATAATTGATATTTAGTTTTTTAAATCACAACTAAATAACACTTACCGTCATCCGGATGGAGTGGTGGTATGGCGTGTTCTATAGAACTTCCAGCTTTAGAGTGAAATTTTCCTAGCCCAACCTGTGGCTCATCGTGGGATGCCGCGCTGTAATTATCAGTTTTATTAAGACTGCAATCCTTAAATAAAAAAACCTTAAAGCCCAATCTATGTTTCAGATGGCTATGAAACCAAGTTATTTTAAACAAGCGATTTAAAATTGTTTCCCTTATATTTGCATTCTCTATGTGTCAGTTTTATCACAAATGAAGTGCTATACATTATAAACATAAAAATTATCACCTGAAATGTACCTCGTAAGTTCTTAAAGAAAACTAGTGCCATCTGTTATAAAGCTATATTAAGTATAGTAGTATATATAAAGTTATATTTTAAGGTCTCGCTTTTGCTAACTATAATAAGGTAGTTGAAGGTATCGTAATTAAATACCGATGTATCCTTCATTAAAACAAACATTACTAAAATTCTCGGAAAATATAATTATAACAACTTTTCATTTCTATTACAAATTTTAATCAAATATACATTGAAATATATTGCTCTGTTGAGTAGTTTGAAACAGTGATGTCTCAAATTAGTTCTTAGTATATTTTTCATACAATGTTATCGTTTTGAAAGATGATAAAAAGTAACCGATTTGACTAAGGTGCTAAGTACCCTATTACCGAAGTATTTTTCTCAAACTCATTGTAATAAACATTAATGAGCTGTTTATATAAATAACATTGCAACTATTTTATTTTATACTGTTTTTGTTAATGAGTTATATACAATTTATAAAGTAAAAGAGAACACAGACTCCCTCTCTTAAGGCCATTTTGCGCAAGGTTTAGTATATAATCGTTAAATGAAGTAATAACCGGGACCGACTGCTTAAATTAAATAGTATTTTTCTCATAAATACTATTAACACAGTTTTAATTTCCCTCCCGTAATTTTAATTTTTTATTTAATATTTTATAGACTGATCAAGTATAATAGGGAATATGCAGGTTGTTTTTTATTTATGTCTTTATAACATAGAAAAAAAAATATAAATAGGCTTGAAAATAGTCAAACTAATTTTTAAAGTGAAATTTTAAACCCTGACAAAGTTTGAGCTATTCAAACGCTGCCATTTAGCGACACAGCCAATGACGTCATTGTCATTTCGTGTTTGTTTACTATTCAGTGTTTCAGTTACCTTATACTTATTAACAGATTTAATTGCTAAAAAAATCATGAAAGAAGGTATTTTTTCTCATTAATACTATTAACACAGTTTAAATTTCCCTCCCTTAATTTTCATTTTTTACTTAATATTTTTTTGGTTTAAATAATCACTAAATAAGCATAATTGTAAAGACAATAAGGAATCTCCAAAAAGGTATTTGAACTGCAGGCATATTCCCTACTACTAAAACTCTACCACTATCAGTTACCACTATAGCAACATGCCATAAATACCTTGCTGATTGTTGAAAGCTTGAGAGGCGAGAATTTCTTGAACTCCCTCCCGTGGAGTTTCGTTTCATAGGGTTTCGTTGGCCATGAAATCCACGGCCGCCACTCGTAGGATGAGATGGCGGTTCACCTGTTTTTAAAAGAGAAGTCAATGTTTTTCCTTGAACTCAGAAATTTGAATTCTTTGATTAAATTGTTTGACAGGAAGCTATACTACACATATGACATAATGTTTGGCAAACTCACCATCGAACGAGTCAGTAACCATGGAAGCTTGAGAAAACTCGTAATCAGTAGAGGCCCCCATACTTCTATGTAACATCACGGCGACTCGTTCACGCGCGACCCGCTCTATGTTCAAATCCTCCGATGTTTGCTTCTGGCCCTATAGCGTGCATTAGAGACATTGACAATTATAATGACGATTGTACTCTAAACTATAATCGGACTGCCGGATGTTTTCCAAAATTGCATTTAACAGCATTTCATTTCATTGTGTCATAATAGCCCTGTTACCATCGGTGATTAGAAATAATCACCGAGGGTAAGCAACGACGGCGCGGTCAGTACCTAGATAGGTGACTGTTGGTGGTATGTTACCATGAGCGTCTCCGTTATTCGAATGTTACGTTAAGCAGTCGGTCCCGGTTGTTTTCATAGGATAACAGTCGTGAAGCTTAGTTGGAGGCCTTTGGGCGGCTTGAAAACATTCAACTGATGATGAATGGCCTTAACCCGCTCCTGAGAGGAGACCCAAGCCCAGCAGTGGGACATTATGGGTTGTTGATGATGATGATGATAAAGTTTCAAGTACTATTGCAACTTGTGATCCGTCCGAACCTGGAATATTAATAGAATTGAATAGTTACCTGTTTAGAGGCGGTGGGTATACTAGCGTATTCAGAGGATGAATCCATATCTATTTCTGAAATATCACGAGAAGGGTTCTTCGCAAACCATACAGCAAGTTCGTAGGTCAGTTTTGCTTCACGTAATTTTAGTTCCCAAACCTGTACAATTAATTAAAATATTATGAGATTACTATACCTTTGACTTAAGCTTTAAGACAGCACTTTGAATGAGTTGAAGGCAGGAGACAATATCAATTTTTAAAGACTTAATTTATACTTTAGATAACAATAGAATTAAAATATCTAGAAAAACCAAAAATTAAATGTTAAATAAATTGATTGAGAGCATTAGTTCTGTTTATGTATATCAATACATACCTTAAGTGCAGCGGGGTCTTTGTTGATATCCGAGATTGCAAATGTAAAGTGCGACGATCCAACTTCGTCAATAACGACGAAGATGAGGGAGCTTAGGTCTTTTCCATTGCGTGCGAATCTTGACAACGAGATCATTTTGTCGATGAAGAATTTTGGCCTATAACGCAAAACAAATCGCATACATATATAACAGTTGTCGCAAAGCAAATTCAAATTATATACAAAATACAAAACTTTTACCTAATCAGCTTATATTGTCCGCTACCGCCCTTTGAAGAAATTTTCTTGCAAATAAGCATCATGTCCGTCAAAAGGAAGACTCGAGCCTCGATCTGTAAGGACGGATTTGGTTTTCAGTTATTCCTCAAGCAACTTGTTTTAATTCCAATTATGAACATTCGCACATAGTTAAGATAATTCGCATATTGGCTCGCATTTATTAACTGCCTGTTATACCTTCTTAGTTGGTCCTTAAAGCGTTTAATTACATTACCGAAAATTTAAGCCTTACACTTTGGATTTCAATTCAAAATAAGAATCCGGTCGTCGGTATGGTAGTAGTATATTAGTTATTATATTCAATTGAAAGATTAAGAAACAAATCATCCGTAACAAGGATTAAAGACCAACTCTGAATCAAAGTAAATGAAAACTGGATGCATCCGTGAACCTACTCGCAAAGCTATTGCTATTAAAAACGTTTTGGTAATTATCTGTTTCACATTTTTTTTTAAATTTAAGTTATTTTGTATAAATAGATTCAAATTCAGATTTAATGATGAAACATTTCAATCGAAGGCTTGCCTCCTTTGCGTTGTCTTTGAAACGAAGATCGCCTTGATGAATTAAGGTTCTGCTGTGATTTGGTCCGCAGCCAACCATAGGCATCTTTAAATTCAATGCAGAGTATGCATGAAAGTATTTCTCCATGTCGTCATCCTTGAACTCCTGTAAAACAATAGGTTTATACTGCTAGAGCTGCTGTAAGTTCTAAGCTATTTAGTTAATAGTTTTAAAAAAGAATATCTATAGAACCCTTGAAGAAAATTTTCGGACCTTTTTCAGAAAAAGATTTTTAAAGAGTTTTAAAAACTTTCTCAGAGTTCTCCAGGTTTTTTAAGAGAAAAGTCCGAAAAATGTTCACAAGGGAAGCGTACTTGTAATTTTCCTAATAAAGGTTAATACAATATTATCTAATAATGATAGTATTATACAGATACGTTTGTCACAGAAAGTATTTATGCATCATTATTCTTCAACAAAAAGTAATCCAACTCAAAATAAAATTGAAAAGGTAGTGGTCAATCAACAATTTCATTAAAAAAAGATGTATCATTACGATAACGACAACCAATTTGGTTTTAGAATTCTAAATTAATGTCGTTATAAACTATTCACGCACATTGTAAGTAAGTGTAGAACTTTTGTTTTTAAGATTTTACAAAAATAATTTCAATTAGAAATTCAGGGAGTATTGTGACCGTGTCCGTAGGATTTACCACCTATTTCTAGGCTGTTGCTAAACGCCATGTCTGGGGCGACGATTAATTGAGTCTAGCCGTCCTAGCAAGATAGCTCTTCTGAAGATAGGAAATGATCTTCACAACCCGCAAATTCATCTAGTGATTGATTGACGGAATCGGGGGCTTTGACTTAGTAGCCTGTCAATAGATTAAAAGCCTTCATAAAAATTCATGCTAATGTTAATGTGAGTAATGTGTCTATAGGATGCATGGCTTACAAGGAGTATAATCACGAGCGCTAACCTCGTCGAACCCTTTTACTGATTAAATATTTCGTCCTGACTCGTGGGGTCAATATGAGTGAAAATAATCAAAATACAAACATTACATTCTATTATTAAATTCAGTTGTACTTACTACACTATTTTATTCATTTTTGTTTACACCTTTGATGATGCCATAGGATGAAACCGGTCAGGTGTAAACATAAATAAATAAAATAGGGGAATAAGTACAAGTGATTTTAATTCTAAAATGTATTACTACAAGTTCCATCAAGTGCCACATTCAACAGTATAAGTTACAAAATATAAAGAACCCTAAGAATAGGATGCAATTGCAGACACTTCATAAGAGTTTGCCTATGAGAAGTCGTTGCAACAGCATACCGACACTGGACGTACTTTAACTACATAGTTACAAGAAAAAAAGTTGATACAAGCCCTAGTACTTGGGGCTTTATCATATAGTACTATATGATAAAGCCCCACAATAAAGACAAAATAGAATAGGTACCAGCCCAGTTCCGAGTGATTACCAAAAGAGAGCAAAAAGTGCAGCTATTTACACAGTACCCATACGCAACAATTTCGAAATTTTTAAAACAGATGACACTACACCAATATCTCTATCAAAGGTCTATACAGCGAAGCCTGAGCCAATTTTTGTGACTGCGGTAATGGACGTAATTACCCTCAAATGAATTTGATACCACCTGAATCCGTGATCAAATTAATGCCTGTAGTCGTGCTATCATATATAATCATAGAGGATAAATTATCTGATAATAATATCTATCATCACCATCCCAATCCTACCACCCCAAAATAGATAGAGCATATCGTGTTGTGCTAAGAGATCTGAATGCTACCGAAGATATTAATCAAATAAAAACCAAACATAAAGAACACGACCATGAGAGAGCTTAGGCAATTTGTTAAAGTACGACATAGAACCACTAAGGAAGCCCTACCAGTGTATTATATTGACCTAGAAACCAGTAGCAACAATAAAGAAGTCTTCAACCTAAGATATCGATGTCAATCGGAAGTAGAAGTGGAGATACCCTATAAGATTAAAGATGTACTCCAGTGCAAAATATGTCAGAGGTGTGGACATTTAAGAATCAATGCTACAGACCGTATCCATGCGTCAAATGTGGTAATGTCCACTCCACTTCACGTTTTTAATATTTATACATTTATGTACTAAGAAGTCTTTATGTAAATGTATTTTTATCTATTGTACAAGCTCAGCTTAGTTTGGGCCTAGGTGGTGTTGTATGTAAGGTGTTCGAAATATTATTGGATATTGGATAATTAGGATTGTAAACTCAATAATGATTATCTGAAATAAAAATAAAAGTAACAATAAAAATAATAGAAAGATCAATAACACAAAACTTACAATTTCATATGGTTCAATTGTAGCTGTTAGATGATCAATTTTCTCCAATTCCTCTTTTTGCCGTATCGATCGGTTTAGGTCCACAACAAAATTTTTGGTGAACGTTTCCTGTGTAAAAAAAAGCAAATCTTAAGGATACTTTAGGTCATATGTTGTGTTGAATATATTGCAATTAAACATAGAAAAGAAGGAAAGTAAATAGTAAGCAATGAGGTTAGATTGAGAAGTGTAAATAGTTCAATCAGACTAGAGCCTGCCTGTAGATCTCAATCATATTATTCCTCGGACATACTATTATTACTAGCTAGCTGAATTGCCAAACCTAGTCTGCGTCTCCTATTGTTCGTGGCGTGATATTATACAGCATCAACAAGCTAATCTTAAAAGATAGACTATCTTAAAATATATACTGTCCCGGGATTTTTTACAACTCTTAAGGAGGAACTATTCTGTTTTTTTAATTTTGTTAATTTTCCGAAATTTGTACAGTTTGCGCACAGCGCGCAATATGAGCTCTGAATAGGAATAATTTTTCTTAGTTTATGTAACATTTTTCATTAATACTCTACTTCAATTGGTCATAGAGAGCTGATAGATAGCCTTCGTCGATAAATGTGCTATCTAACACTAAAAGATTTCTTTTTAAATTGAACCAGCAGTTTTAGATACTTGCCCGTTTAACCAAGCAAATAATCTCTTAACCTTTATAATACTAGTATAATTCATAGTATTGTTCTCTAGCATTATATGTAAAACACACTTACCATAGCACGTAGACTCGTGCGCTCCGGCTCAGTCTCGGTATGAGCAATGATTCGCCGTAAGATCAAGCTGTATTTAGTTAAACGTTGCATGGGTTTAACCATTATATCTGAAAGTTGAAGCCTGAAACCAAGAAAACATTATTATTTACATTAATATACATTACTCACCGAAATCTGCATCTTATTTCTGTATCTCTAAACAGATACCTGATACCTGTTTTTCTTACCTGTTACAAGTCTTCTGTGAATGACACCAAGTAAGGTACGTCATGAATTCTGTGTGACTGCTCAGAGAGCGAAGGTAATCCAAGGCTTTAGTTTGTTCAATCATATATTTTTCATAAGGAAAAAATAGGTCGTGAAAGCGGCAAAAACCAGGTGCCATCAATTCTGTATTAAACCTGTGAAAATCATATCAATATTTGTCTAGTAAGGGCTTATATTCATACTTATATTTTTATGTGTCATGTAAATAAATTCGTTTTATAAACGTAAATATGAAAGACCCAAATTTTTTATAATAGGATTTATTTATGGATGATGCATCCTAATATAAAAATTTTGGGTTAAACAATCATTACATCGTCTTAAAATTTACATATCCGTTGGAGTAGTACAGTTCTACAATTGCTTAAGTTTATAAGGTAGGAAAAGTATACCTATAAAGGAATTAAAAAGAAATCTAACAAGTCTCTTGACTTACGATCGCCACGTCATTTCAAATGCTTACATCTTTAAAACATTGCACAAATATGGATCATGAGTAATCGTCAAAACGCCCAGTTTACCAAGCGTTTAAAAAATAAACATTGGCTGATATATCGTAGGCAATTTACGACGAAAGCACATGAAATAAAGGGTACCTTCAACTTGAACTTTTTAGATATAACGCCACGGAGAGGTAATTCATCAAAGTGACGCGTAAGATTTATGCGGTCTTTAGATGCCTACAACTTAGTGACGAACTCTTCTTACCGTTTAGTAGCTTGACAGGATATTTGAGTACACAAGCGAGTACAATTTCTGGGTTTTCATATCAAAGATATTATATCGGCATTATATTTTTTTTTAATAAATAATAAACCTCGTCTAGTGACTGTCTCGATTTACTCATCATTTTGTTAGGTAAGCAATCTCGTAACAACTCGTAACAAGGAAATAAATTATATTGAGTACTTTTTATTTTAAGTTGTATAAACACTAACTGAGATGAAAATGTAGTTTCTTTATAGAAACAATCATGAAAAACTGGGTATTATAATAATAGTTTAAATTCACTCAACATGAAACAATTAGACTTTTTTTAATTACCGCATGAATGGTATTTTATAAATCAGATTGATAAAGTCGGTACATAAATATTATGGCACATGGTGCAACATGAATGAGTTAATCATTTGAATTATGTCAGTTTAACTTTTGACAGTCCATTTTATAAACATACTAGTCGTGTGATTTAACTGTTAATCATCATTGCTAGTTACATTATTCCATTAAAATTACAATAAATTTAATGATACTAACGGTACGCCATTACAGGCTGCGTCTTGTAACATTGGATACAGTGATGCCTCCCAAAAATAGAGGCTAGCGTTCAACACATCTGGTATATTAGTGAAGAGCTTTGAGGTGTCCACATCAAGCATCATTCCCATGTCTTGAAGAGCGTGTGCTGTAGCCATAAATACCTGTGGGTAAATAAAACATTACGACTATAACTAGATATCGACACTTAAAGATAGGTAAGTGACAAACATAGGGACAATACATAAGTATTGATGTAAAATTAAGGAGATGGAAAACAACTTATTTCGTAATAAACAATGTCAGAATCTGAGTCGATAACAACAATGATGGATCAAACTGTGCGCTAGCCATCGAAATAAGCTTAATAAAACAACAGATTCCTGGATAAAACTGTAATTTAACTACATTCACGTTAATTTCATATTCCAATGGAAATACTGACTTTTAATTATTTTCAAGTTTGAGACGTGTAAGTATAAAATTAATAATTTTAGTTAGTTATATTTTTGGTAATTATGGGACATGAAAAAACCAATTTTTAAGACCAATAATTATTTGAAACATAATTAAATGAGAAGTACATAATATATTCATTAATGAATGATATATTATTATTAATGATTCCGATGAAGATCGTGCGATGAAGGTACTTTTCCTCATAATTTATTTATTTATTAATCTACCTACAATTACATTGCAAAAGGCGGACTTAATGGCATGGGCATTATCTTCCAGTCAATCTTTAGGTTGTGCAGAGCTACGTGTAGTAAGTGTATATTTGAAACAAGTGAAAATTACTGTTCAAATTGTAGAAGGTTGTTCAAGGTACATGAAGATATCATTATATAACATAAATACAATCTTCCTTTATACACATACGCATACATATGCATACCCATATATAAATACACACAATCTAATTTTACGGTGTTCTGCATGATCTATTCACTCCCATAGTATACCAAAGGTCCTAGTGCCAAACGAAAGCTGCGCATAAAGTCTGGAGATCGATTCCCATGTTGGACCTAACGTTTGTACTATGTGCAAATTTTTCTTTTGGAGTTAAGGTTCTTTCTATTGTGTTTTAAAAAAAACTATTCTATCAATCGATTTAGCTTTGTTAGTACAAGCTCTGTTTAGTTTTCAACTAGTTGGTTTTGTGTGTTAGATGTCCGAAATATTTCATTGATCTAAATAGAACAAACATAATGTGCATACTTAAAACCACTTAAATATACACAATTTGTGGGATACCCAAATATTTCAATTATATATATTCCGTTTACGTAAACAGGGCGGAAGGGGTTTCCACTGTAGTATACCCCAGGGACCGGCGATGAGCTCGTGTATTTCATTACACGCAAACTTGCACATGAAGAGAGATTCGTTTTCTTTGTTAAACAAGCATGGTGTGCTGAATTTGGGAGACGATGATAATATTCACAGTGATATCTGTTTATCAAAAGTCTCAGTCAATACTTAGAATTTAAATAATCTATAGAAGGACTATTCCGACTCTAGCATCAATCATCATTATCAGCCTATCGCAGTCCACTGCTGGACATAGGCCTCTCCGATTTCACGCCACTTAGTTCGATCTATGGCTTCTCGCATCCAGCTCCTGCCAGCCGTCTTGCGCAAATAATCGCTCCACCTGGCCTGTTGACGTCATTACGGGTAGGACGCACGCATTGAAGACTTAGACGTCTTTAGGCACTGTGGGATCGACGATGAGGACCCGACGAAGTTTCCCAAACGGTGCCCAACCTAGCTGGACTCTTCTGTTCACCTCGTCCTCAAAGTTGCTTCTACCTAATTGCAAAGTCTGCCCGAGGTATAAATATTTTTGAACAACTTCGAGAACGACACCGTGTACCGCAACAGGTTTCGGTAGTACATGTTCATTGAACATGACCTTGGTCTTGTCCAAGTTCATCCGTAGGCCGATGCGCCCAGAAGAGTCAGCCAGGTCGTTCAGCATCTGTTGTAGGTCCTGCAGCATTTCTGCCATGATGACGATGTCGTCCGCAAATCGCAAGTGAGAGATATCGTCGCGATTGATGTTGATACCGCGCCCCTTCCAGTGCAGCGTCTTAAACAAGTCCTCCATAGCATTAGTGAACAATTTCGGGGATATAACGTCCCCTTGTCTCACTCCTCGATGCAATAGTATGGGTCTTGTTTACTGATCCTGTACTTAGACGGATATAGTGGCAGCTTTGTAGAGACCTCTTAACACTTGGATGTATCGCCAATCTACTTGGCAACGCTGCAGGGACTCCAGAACAGACCAGATCTCGATCGAGTCAAAGGCCTTTTCTTAGTCCACAAATGCTAGACACAGGGACTGATAATACTCTTCGGTCTTTGTATTATCTGCCGCACTGTGTGGATGTGGTCTATGGTGCCATATCCGCTCCGAAACCCAGCCTGCTCCGGTGGTTGGTAATCGTCGAGTCTTCGCGCAAGATGGTTCGTGATGACTCTTGAAAACAGTTTATAGACGTGGCTCGGGAGGGAAACGGGCCGATAGTTCTTCAACATGGTTTTATTACCCTTTTCGAAGAATAGGACGACCACACTCCTACTCCATGCCTCTGGAGTTCTTCCTTCAAACAGGACAGCGCTGAAAAGCTTTTTGAGCTCCTTTAGTACGGGTTTACCTCCAGTTTACTACCGTGGGAGAGACACGCTTCGGCATGAATGGGCCGGCTCGACCGGAGTGACACCACGGCCTCACAGAAAACCGGTGTAAAACAGCGCTTACGCTGTGTTTCATCGAGTGAGTGAGGATACCGGAGGCCCATACCCCAAACCAACCCCGCTTTCCCCTTCCCCCTCTCCCTCCTCCTCTCCATCCCCCAATGGCCGGCAAAGCACTTGCGACACCTCTGGTGTTACGGGTGTCCATGGGCGACAGTAATCGCTTACCATCAGGCAATACGTCTGCTCATTTGCCCTTTATACCATAAAAAGAAAAAAAAAAAGCTCCGTGGTAACGCCATCCTCCCCAGGGGCTCTTCCATTTTTCAGCTGTCCAAGAGCCATCTCGATTTCGTCAATGCTGACTTCTGGAAGATCTTCGGCGTGTTAATATGGCTCTGAGGTCCCCATTTTTGGGATCAGGTTGAGATGCATGCAAAGCGTACAAATCGCCAGAGAAGCTTTCTACTTCCGAAAGGACGTCCAGCTTGGAAGCAACGACTTCTCCGCTTGCTGTGGTCAACTTCGTCAAATGGCTTCTACCAAAAGATTGCACAAATACTTTTGACCACCGATTCTGCTCGATTGCTCTTTCAATCACAAGAGTGTTGGAGCATCGGAGGTCGTGTAGTAACGGACTAGAGTCCGGTTTGCTGATGAAGTGACTGATGGGTTCTCACGTCGTTCCTTCATTAACCCTAGTGTCCACTCTGAAAGTTTCGACTTCGTGCCTTTACGCTGCATTTGACAAAATCTCGTACCTTCCTGAGGATCCGAACCACATTTTCAAGGTTCTGGTTTACGTCTCTTGTAGTTTCCATGGTAACAAATCGGTTTTCCAGATTTGACTGGAATTTTTCAGATCCCATCTCAACTTGGAGCAGAGTTGGTCGGAGCCTGGATTTAATCATGCGGACATGTTCAGCCTTGAAGTTGACATTTAGAGAACCTCGGACTAGTCGGTGATCACTACCGGTGTTAAACCTATTGAGCACTGAGACGTCTCTGAATATGTGTTCTTGACCGTCATGATGAAATCGATCTCATTTTTGGTCATTTGGGGCCGCTTTTCGAAAAATGAATTATTCAAAAACAGCCTCTCCCGCTCGTGAAATTTGATGAGCATTTGCCCCCCATGATTCCTGTTTCCAAATCCATGGGATCCTATTACCTATTCGCTACAGGTTTGTATTCCCACTTTGGCGTTGAAGTCACCCATAACAACGTTGTAGTGGGTTTTAGTAGTGGAGTGAAGGGTCCTCGATATGTCATCGAACATATTCTCCACCTTATCGTCCGAGTGAGCCGAGGTCGGTGCGTACACTTGTATTACCTTGAGGCTACACCTGTCGGTAAGCTTGACAATGAGGTACGCTACCCTGTTCGACATACTGGCAATTTCCACAACGTTGCCAGAAAGCGACTTGTTTAACAGAAACCCCACGCCACCTTGGGATCGTTGGTCTCCCTGAGTGGCCTGAGTCGAGGATTATGGTATCCTCCCCCTCTCTTCGGACTTCATATAACCCTTAGATGTGCCACCTAATCTTCCCAAGTTCCTCCTCAAGTTGTACCAGATGCAAGTCTAGCCGTAACGTGTGGCCGTTAAATGTTGCCAGGGTCAGTCGTTTGTGGCGGACTCCCGTAACCCGGTGATTCTTAGTCCCGCCGTAACCGTGGTCGCCACCATGACCAAGAATAGCAGGACTACCGGGAACTGGGGGCCGTGGCTTCTGTTGCTTACTCATGGAGGGTTTTACCCATAATCACTACGCTGGGCAGGCGGGTTAGTGATCGCAGGGCGTAACTTGTTGCATCGGGAACGCTGCTGCCCATCACTGGCCTATTGTATTTAGTGACGCCTGTTGAAATGGATTTACCGCCATCGGTCGGTCGCCAGAGCCTCGTTTGTTATACAGCAGGGTGCACCGCGTACAGGTGAGGTTGGCTGGGAGCGAAAGATTGTGGTTCGCCTCCATACACCCCATCATCAATACTCTAGAGTTTATCATGAGTATAATTGGAATTTAGTAAGTAGAATACAAGGTCAACTGACTACATAATATTGGCACACATCTCTGTCATACTTAAAAAGAGAACAGCTACTGAGCCAATAGTCTTGGGTTCAAATTCCACATGGGACAACACTTTGTTTGTTCCTCAAACTATTGTACTGAGTCTGAGTGTCCGTTTCATATATGTTTGTAAAGTTCCTAGCAACGCAGAATGTATATTCCTGACCCGGACTGTCAGTCAGAAAAAGTATTTTGATAACATGTCTTCTCGAAATTAATGTGTCAGTGTTTTGCAAAAATTGTATTAGAAATAGATTTTAATGTGATTTGCCATGATAGACTCGATAACCTACTTAGTAAAGTAGATAATCTCAACGAATATAGGTTACGATATGTATATGAGTATGTCATCAAGCCCCCTCTTGTTTTTATCAGCATTCTTGAAGGGCACGACGATAGGGAAGAGAAATTACGAATCGATTTTTACAATACAACTTTTTTTACTATATAGCTATTAGCGGTGCTAGATAGCTATTAGCTGTTGAGTTCAGTTTGAGAGATAGTAGTTTTATTTAAAAGCTAGAGTAAAATTTTCAGTTTCCTGGATTAATTAACTTCGGACACCTATAATTGAATTGATATATGATATGACTGAAAGAGTTAAGACAAAAATTAATACTAACATTAAAATATGAGTGAACCTGTGTGGGTTTGTAGACTTTGCAGTTGATAGCAACTCGACTGCTTTTATAGAAATCACCAGAAAAATATTGATTTATACTTTATATTTCTAAAATTCTAAATTTTATACAACAAACTAAGAAATTATAACAGCGCGAACCATACTTCTTAGTTGAAATTATATAAATGGTCAAAGATGTACCTACTAATATATAAACAGCTGTAAAGCGAGGAAGATATGGAGAAATTGAAATGAATAAATTGTGATCGCATGAAGAACAAAAACACTTATTAACAACTTATTGTCACTTACAATAAAGCAATATCAATAAGTAATATAATTGTTTTTGACTGTTAGTACTAACAAAGTTAATCGAGTAAGGGTGCAAAATATTGGTGGCAAAGGTTGTCAATATCAAACCATTCGTGAACAAGTGTTTACAAGTTTAAAAATATTTTAGTGGTTTAATGTTCAACCACGTAGTGTTTAAAGGTCAATCTTTCCTTATTACCGATCTAGAAAACTAATATAAGTACCACCCGCCGAATAAATTTCCCTGTTAAAAGTTATGAGAGTGGATAAATGTTGAACATTAATCGTCACTTAAGAATAAATCTTGGCAATTTAAACCCATAAAGTGGTTAAGAGAATTCTAACTAAATTGGTCACAATTAAATTCAAAACTCAATTTCGAGTTGTAAAAGTAAGCATTTATAACGTTGTATATCTTTGTGTGTCCCTTCGCGTTAGAAGGTTTTAATATAAAGAAGTGCTTTTCTATAACATTAAAAAAAGGTATTAAATTGCGCAACATACACTTTCAATTTCTCCCTATATATTAATACATGAAAAAAAACTTTGTACCTCTTTTTTAAAAAATATGGGATTGGAGGCATATGTTATTTGGGACGGTTAAAGTTTATATGGAGAGGAAGTTCCGAAAGTCAAGATAAAATAATTTCTAAATTATTTTTGAATTTTGACCGCTGGGTGACCAATAGTACAATCACAATACATTGATGAATTGAAATGAGACATGATTAAATAAAAAAAAATCACTGTTCAGTAAATTTTTGGGTCTTAATTTAGTTTTTTTTCTAACGCACTTTTACGTTAGAGTTAGATGTTTGGAATAAGCAAAGTAATAGGAGTTGCATGTGTGGTTACAAAGTGAAGCAGAAAACATAAAGTGGCAACAGCATTGCAATTTGTTTCCTCGGAATATTAGATTGTTTAAATATGTTTGTGTTATATAATAATGTTTCTACTCAACTATTTGTTTATTACAAATAAATAAGTCTTATTTACATGTATACATACAAATGATATAAAAATGCTTTTTAACAAAAAATATTCCGTGACTAAAGTCTGTTTCACCCCCTCGGTCCTAAAATAAAACGCAACGTTAAGGACTTTATCCTTAGCGTCACAAGAGTGACACTGATTTGATTAAAAGTAAACCTGAATTACGAACAGCTGTATTATCTGTGCGTCCTACAAATAATGATGTTACAAATGACCGATTAAAGGTTATCTTATCTCTTATTTCGTAATAGTGAATTTTCAAAAATTCATTCAAGTAGCTTTGATTGCATAAAAAGTATGACAGTATAATGTGCCTGTTAATAATTTTAAGCATTTTCTTGTACAAGGAGACACATAAACTAAGATTAGTGCTGTATAATAGTTACAAATATATCTGTAACAGTTATAACTATACACATTATTGTGTGCATTGGTAGTGGCAGATTTTACGAGGGCCTCTCATCTGTCTACCAGCTAAAAAAAACAGTTAAATCGACTACTAGAGTTAGTCGATAGTATAGAAAAGTATACGAAGAAATGAAAAATAAATAGGATAAATAAATATTTCGGACATCTAACATACAACGCTATCTAGACCGAAACTAAGCAGATCTTGTATTATGGGTACTAGATAAGTGATATAAATTCATTACGTATTCTTTTTTTTGTAAATACATACATATTATACATAGAAAGCACTCAACCTCCGAAACAAATATTTGCAGATCATAAAAACATTTGATCAGACCCGGAAAATAAAGCCGTGACCTCAAGCACAGCATACTCATAAATTCAATGCCGTAACACCTTCATGCAACTTAAAATCTCTACAACTACTAGAAAATATATGTTAAAATCGATTTAATTGCAAGTCTCTCTTATTCAATAATTACTTTGCCCGCGTCTTTTGTAGTTCAAATTATAAATCTATAAATGATTTGCTGTTCTTAAAAAGAATTTCCATAATGATAACCTTCATAGAAAAATCTACTACTAAAGGCAACTTGTGCAAGGATATTTTTTTCGTACGAGAGCTCTTTTGCAACATTTAAGTTGAGGTTAAATATTCAGATTCCCATTTTGCCTCTTGTTACCGTTACCCAACCAATTTGAGTGTGCAAAAGGTTAAATGATCCTTACAGTAGAACAAACGACCTAAGAACAAAGCTACCAACAAATTGAGAAGTGTAAAAGTTAAGCGATTTTCATTGCTTAGTGACAAATCTATAATTCACAGACTTTCATTCAATAAAATTAAGGCAATGGGTATCCGTTATAGACTGACTGACAATATTTTTATTTTTTTACGAAAATGAAACAGAAATTTCTCCCTTAAAACAATATTTTCGGTAGCTCGTATCGACTGTGGGTTTCCTTCAAAATAACTAAAGTTTTCAAGTTGTGTTAATATATTCTGATGTATCAGCTATATTACTGTAAAGTTTCATCCAAATCCTTTGATTAGTCTTTACGTAAGAATAACAAACATCCACTCATACAAACTTTCGCGTTTATAATATTAATAGGATAATCATGATCATGTTCTTCCTGAAAAATCACAGTATCTCCATACCCAATTTTTATTAAAATCAGTGTTTAGCCGTGAAAGCTTGACAGATAGACCGACAGACAGAGTTACTTTTGAATTTATAATATTGGTATGGATTATCAAATCAAACTTAGTAATCATCAGATAGTAATAAAAATGTTATTTTTATTATATGTTCTTAAGTAATACTTCTAGAAGTAATACCAATACTATTGTCTTTTTTAAGTTTTTTATTTGGACTAGTCCATTGCACCCACCTTCATTACTGTACACCAGGATCTACAGAAGTCATCAACCAACATACCGAGTTATGAAACCGAAAAGTCTCAAATAAAATATTGAGGGAAACTG
Source organism: Hyphantria cunea (assembly GCA_003709505.1). Taxonomy (NCBI): domain Eukaryota; kingdom Metazoa; phylum Arthropoda; class Insecta; order Lepidoptera; family Erebidae; genus Hyphantria; species Hyphantria cunea. The sequence goes on from PKRV01000042.1 coordinate 98,260, forward strand.
CAATGAAATTAATCAGAAGAAAGGCGGCGGAAATACATAAATTACAAAAAAAAACAGAACCGATAAACACAACGCAATGCAACTTTACACATCTAATATCACGGTGTCTATGGCCACACGCCTCTGAAACACATCTATCGATTTTATTAGGAATGAGTATTATTATGTCGTAAGGTATTTTCCACATTTCCATGTAGTATAAAACTCGGCATACATTATAAATTTCATGATTATTTATAACGTTTGCCGAGTCTACTAGTCATCATCCGTACATATTTCTAATATAAAGCAAAATCGTCAGCCGCGTCTGTCTGTTTGCGATGAACTCTAAAGCTAATGCCCGGATTTTTATGCGGTTACCAATATATAGAGTGATTCCTTAGGAAGGTTTTCGTATATAGTTTGTAAATTTTTTGAGTATATCTACTACAATATAATAATAATTGTTTAAGACAACGCAAAAAATTAAGCCACATACTTATAACAGAGACATAGAGAGAGAGAAAGAGAGTAACATAGACTGTATTATATTTTCCGGAATGAATCCGTGCGAAGCCGGAACGGTTGCTGGTATTTTATATAATTCAAATAATGTAATTATTAAACAATATTTGATTCCGTCTGACTTTTCAAAGTGAAACCTGTTTGAAATATGGATAGCTGACTAATTCCAATCTAATTGCTATGGGGTATAATAATTTACATTTTACATTAATAGATTGCCTCATCTATTGTTGTTTATTTAAAATTCAATTATATTGAACAAGAGCGTTAACCAGTTTTTTAAAAGACATAAGAGAGAACTTGTGTCTATTCTCCTAACTGGTTAAAATGAATGACATACATTTAAATCTAGCATGTATGTTAAATTATAATTTTTCCAAATCTTCAACTTTGACTTGATTCATCTACTAGGTGACCCGCGCAGTTCCATCTACACAAAAGCAAAAGTTTTGTTACAACTTTTTCGCAGTTGTCAGTACTTCAAACACCCTTTCACCAACTTTGTACCGACACGGTCCAGTTATTTCTCAATTTTAGTAAGACTAACGAAGAGCAATATTTCTTTAAATTTAGAACAGTTCACTTCAAGTTTGATTCTAAGGTTTATTGCGGTTGAGTGCTCAACTGTGCTTGTACTTTGTAGCTCGTATTGGTATAAGTTTATAATATGATTATGGACGCGAGTAGGTATGTAGGATGGATGTAGGATATATAAGTAATTAAACTGAAATGAAAACTGCTGTTAATATCTCTGGCTTTTCGGTTAACGTACAAGCTTTGCTGAGATGATCTAAAATATATTTGTATGTTTTTCTAAGAATTAAGTTATATTTATAATCATAAGCCTTTTAAGGTAGTAGAGCTTTTTTTTAGAGTTTTTTTAAGGTAGTAGAGCCACGCTGATCTCNTGACCACCACTCTTGGATTCTGCTCATGCTTTCCATCAGGCAGGGCAGAGTCATTTTGGCAGCTTAGATATACAAAAAAAAAAAAAAAATGAAAGTGAAATAAGTTGTCTGATACACAGTTCGCCACAATCACTTTTAAATCAAACACTACTCGTAAGACATGTAATACACTGTCACATAAATCTTTTTTTTTTCAAAATCCAATATATATAATATATAGCAAAATAAACCCTATCGGTATAGCTTGATTACAGTCTCGTCCCTCATTCTTTTCATTACTAGGGATATAAAGACTATGATTAAATCAAATGCAATTCAAAAATTGTATTATGAAGTCACGATATTACGCATACCAGGTTTGTATCAACGGAATATTATAGCAATGTTTATATGAATAATAACTGTTGGCTATATACTTTAGGAGACTTGATGTTATTCTTTCTATTTCGTCAAATTGTATTTTAAATACTTAAATAGTCAAAAACATGTAACTTTTTCTTGGCTTACTTATTATTTTAGCTACGCAATATGGTCTAGCCAACAAGTTGAAAAGCTTGTTAATTCTTGATACTGTGATTTAAAACACGCGCGACTGATTGTTCGACTCGTCACAACGCTAAGAAAAAAGTGCGAAAATTTCAAACCCGCCTGTGAACAAAAGTTAAAAGTTTTTAAAGTAATTATTACACTTTATTTTATCAAGATTCCAGAATATATTTAAGTATGATTTTTAGGTAGATAAAGGTCAGAAAATGACTTTTATAAATGTTTCATTTTTGAGACACCACGATATAGGGTAAAGCAAAACACAATGGCTCATGTACGACGGTTCTATAAGTTGTAGTTTATTATATTTGCGCAAATGTTGGGTAAGTTTCTTCTAACATGTATCCATTCACACAAACCACAATAAACTTACTAAATACGGATTCCGTCTTATATCTAGCTAACACCCACATTCCACCAACATTATCTATTTCAATTTAAATTCAAATTTATACTGGAAACTATTCGTAATATTCTATGTCACATGCCAGGTTACCGTCTTGAGAAAACCACATCATTCGGCGCTGCGCCTCATCATTTCTTATGGTTTCGGAATTACAGGTGTCGAGCCCGCGTAGAACGCAACTGTTAATTAGAAAACCTTGAAACAAATTATTCATGTGAAGTTTAACATTGCCGACACGAGCAATATCCGCAGTTAATCAACCGAATACTAATTATTTTTAAATGGTTTAGTTGAAAACATTAAATTTAACTGTGTAATTATTTACAGATATCTGATAAAAGCATTAGATTCATCAATAAACTTTAAGCGATGGATAAATTGTGCTTATTTAACTTTTGGTCGGTTTCTTTTTAGTTCACGTCTCATAACGCTTACAGTTTCACAATGTCAGTCCGTCCGTCCGTTTGTTACTCGGCTTACCTTCCAAACAGTTAGTTCTAGAAAGATGAAACATTGCATTGATATATATACTTACCATTTTGGTAAAGTGCTAAAAAACACAAAAAAAATGTTTTCGGGTACCCCAACACTTAAAATTGATTTCTTTCCCATAGTGCGGGATATCACTAGGATATTAGTTTAAAAAACATTGAGAAGTTGTCACAACGATTTTTTGATTTAAGTATCCGAAATTAAATTCTAACACGCATTATTTGTTACGAACCCCTCGAAGCTAAAAGGTGAATCAAAAATTTTTAAAAAATTCACCACGTAAGTCCGTGTCATGAACTTTGAAGGAAAACTGTAGCGGCTAAAATTATTTTGTTAGTTCAATTGTTATAGAGGCCTTTTAAAATGCGCTAACTTGACAAACTGCGGACAAAAATAACGAAATAATAAGCTAATATTATTAATAGTAATAAATACCAACCTTGTCTTCCAAATTCACTTACCATGGGTGTTTACGGAATTTTATTATATGCGTGGCCTGACACGTACTTGGCCGGTTTTTTTGTATCATAGGAGTAATTTTAGTTCATAGCACCAGAGACAGGTGCGTGATTTGAATATAGTTCCTGGACACAACGACTTTAATCATCAGGCTATGACATTAGTATTAAATAATAATGTATTTGTTCAATACGTGTATGTGCCATGTAGTGTTTATGTGTATCGGGCTATTTGCCTTGTTTACCTTTTGTACGAATAAATATGTAGATTTGTTTGGAAAACGATAAATAACTGATTAGTACATAGTCAGCTCATAACGCCATCAACTAAGTTGTTGAGATTACAGTTGCTATGCTTAAAATGCAAAATATAAAAATAAATCTGCCTAAGAAAAGCAACTTTCAATTACACTCCTCTAATGTATTTGCACGGTGCCTCCGACCTCTTCAGAGTCCTTTACAAGTCGTCACCTCTCGTCTTCAGATAATAAATATTATTTTGTGTCTCTTTCTGTCCAACTGTTGTTATCGTCTTACTAAATCTCTGAGTGCCATTTGTGAATACGGGTTCACGTTCTAAAAGAAACATTTACCTTTCATACCTGTTTCATGCTACAAATGTGGCGGGCTATGTTTCTCCGCGTTGAATCCGTACTATTGAACACCCATGGGAGATTGGAAATTTTAGAGTACGTGAATACTAAAATATAGTAGGTGAAAGGGAAGTGGTTTGTAGAAAAACAAAACAGTCGAGACGTTTAAAAAAACTTATTTTACGATTACGACGCACACAACGTTCAGAAATAGGTTTGGTGATAAGTGATTAGAAAATTGAATCCGGTGATTCCGATCTATTTCAGTGTTAAATAATTAATGCCAATTCATGTCTTCGACATAACTATTAAGATTTAATAAATTGATGGATGATAATTTCTTGTTACCACTTCTAATTTTTGAAGATCTAAATCACAATCTACGATTGATATACATGTGATACACCGTGAGTGGATCACGGTGTCAAATATTACCATAAATATGTGTATAATTTGATACTATTTTAGCCCATAGAAACATGCACCTAATTTGCTAAACTATATTTCGGCTGTAAATACCATTCATAAAATATTAGTAATAATTCTTGTAGAACTCAAACTTTTATTACACGTTTGAAACCTCAGGATAATCCCAGGGTTATGTTAATCAATCCCAAAATTGGAAATCCGGATCTGTAAAAAGAGACGGGACCAAACTCTCTATGTGTGCCAAAATGCAAATAGCCGAATTGCTCGGCCAAAATCGACACACTGGAAAACAAATACCTCTAAATACATGGTTAGTTATACTTTATATTACTCTCTTGTTTATTTAATTACTGTTGGACTTACCTCCACAATAGCGACAAGGTGCCGTATGTAGTCTGCTTCTGTGCTAATGAGTTCCCGAATCATTGTCTGTCTTGCTCCTTCGTTTGATGGCAGCTCTGTAAAATTAAAACCATCTTAATATTGAGCTAAAATTAATCTAGAACATTTTCACTGCGGCCAGATCTTAAAGTAGGAGGCAAAGGCAAGGATATTCAATTATGGAGAAGTCTATTAAATGGAAGCTTCTAAGCATTAACAAGATGTATATGTACATTTTAAGCCTGGTGGAAGATACACAAATTTAAAAAAATCTGTTTCGAAATGTACAAGGAACATTTGTAGTTCCGTCATGTTCGTTCCTCCGCAATTGGAGAGGCCTATGTCTAACAGTGGACTGCGATAGGCTGATGATGAACTTGAAATAAGTTCTTACTTTAATTTATTCCCAAAATAATTTTTTCGTGTGTTCTTTACTTAATTTTATGCCGATTTTTTTTCTTTCACGTTACTTTAGCGAATAAAGGAGTAAAAGTTTACTAAAGTTTTATCGTAATCTGAAATCGACAGGGACTCAATAAAAAGAACAAACAAATATGTAGATAAAAGTATGTTTTATTGAAAACTCTCTAATTAAATCGTGGGCCTTAGACAATCGGCTGTAAATTTTATATAAAACGGAAAGTTACCACTTTGTGGTACTCTGAAATTATTGTATTGAAACTGGAAAAAAATTAAGTAAAATTATAAAAAAATCGACTGTCCGTCCGTACCGACAGACTGACCGTCATCTTTATTAAAAAACAGTTTTTTTTGAATAAACCATTTCTTTAGTTTACATTCTGGCGCCAATGATCCTGTATTTTGTTTTGTTTAATTTATTTGTTGTACCCTGTGTCACTCTCACGACTAAGACGAATATATTGACACAACTCACATAAAAATATTACAAGCTATTGTATTTATTTGACAAGTGCATGTATGTATTTTTCTCTTGCCAAAGAAATATACATATATACACTCGAAAAACATAACCCTCCTTCTTTCGAAGTCGGGTAATGGTTCTTCTAAAAATACAACTTGACACTAATTGATGATTTGCTAAACTCCAGCGTTTAAATCAGTCTCCAGGGAAAGTCTCACTTTTTATGCCATATTTTTCCTTCAAGTATCACAAAGTTTGTCAGGTGTGCTTCTTTTATTAGATATTTTTTTAAATTTGACAGAAATTAGGAGTCACGGTGTATACAAAATTTTTCTTGGTGTTTTCATAAAATGTATCGATTCATGTAGCTTCAGGTAAGGATAACTGTCTTGTTTGGACTGCGCTTTAAGCGTGGTGTTAAGAAAAATCCAATCCAATTTCACTGAGTGCTTGTCATATTTTACTGTAGCGAAATAACTTTATACTTCTGTAATATAGCGTTCACTACTATGTTTAGATAGATGAACACAACATGAAAGTGTAATAACAATGTTAAGTACGACGTAATCAACAATAAACTATAACAAAGAGCGTATTATACTAAACTGATCTCAGCTGATAAAACAAAGAAAGCGCTTCATAACAAAATAAATTATCTTTACTATTGAATAAACAAAACCTTTTCAATTGGAATCGACTGCTGATGCCGACTTGATTGTAACTACTCTACACTAAATGCACTCAATAATTGATTGCCTAGTCAATCGTTGTTTTCCTAACAATCGTTGTTATAATTAATAGTTAATTGTTGTTTACAATCAATAAAATTGTACGAGGATGTTACATACACTTATTAAAAGGAAATTAAGTAGTTAGAATTTATGTCAACTGATTGAAATGAGTTTAAACTACGTTGGTATGAAAATAGCTTCGTTCCTTCTTTTTTCTATTCAGCAATTCATATATAAATATGCATTTAAAAAAATTTAAATCAGTTCTGTCTGTCTGTTACGCTTTCACGGTTAAGTCACTGCTCCGATTTCAATGTAATTTGAGGTATTTTGATTCTTGAGTATGGACATAGCTACTATTTTACCACAATAATCGATATAGGTACACGTGGTCGTAGCCACGGGCTAAGGTTAATATTCTCCGTCTATGATGCAATAATACACATAAATTATTAGAAAGTATACTAACGATTTTGTGCTTGACGTAGTCGACAATCAACTACATCATAGAACATGCCATATTATAATGATTTCAGCTGGCAAGGGGAGTGCTTCAGGGCAAAATAAATCAACTTCCTTGCAAAAAGACTTTAAATTTAAACGGTTAAATTTATCCACATTAAATTCAACAGACGTTTCTTATATTTATCATTTACAAGCCAATTGCTTTTTAGCCCCAAATGTCCCAGACGCTCCTATGTTGTTTGTAAATTTTATCGGCGTTATATTAACCGTTGACGTCATAAAATTTTAGCTGGTTAACGAGTATAGTTTATTAGTTGTATTCGTCTTTTACGCCTTGTAAATTGGACTGTTTCCGATGTATGTATTCCTTTTATTCGTAACGACTAAATCTTAGTTGCCGTATGTTGTCTTAGAAATTATTATCAAACTGAGATATGCGTATTTCTCAGGGTGTATTACGATATTAATTTTGGAAATGCCACAGTGCGTTATCGAAACCTAAACTTAGGATTATAGAAAAGGAAAAAAGAACATGTTTCTTTGTTTTTAACTAAGATACATTTTCTTTTGCCATGCAAATATTTTACGAATCCACAACCTTCTGACATTGCAGTAGGAGGTTATAACAGGATAGTAAATATTTAGAAATATATTTAATCTCACAATACGAGATTTATAAAATAAATCTCATCATCTCATCTCATTTTAAAAGTGAATTTAGCTATACAAATGTTTTCTCAGAATCTAATAAAAACGAATTGATTTGATTTTATGTTAAGGGTGTGGTCGATACAATTTCTACTAATGCAGCTTCAATCAGAAGATGAGTAAACGATCACTTAATATTTAAGCCGACCACAATCTGTGAACTGCTTACATAAACAGTTTGTGCTTACATCTGTCTGTCACTGAGTCACTATCCTCGTAAGTACTACAAATAAAATGTCAAATAAATTGTGATTTAGGTTTATTTCTTGTCTAATTCAATACATTTTCTAATAGCAAACACGTCAGGTTAAGAGAGGGGTCTGAAGTCAAGAAATATCTTGCTTTTATAAAATGTTTTGGAGAACTGTTGTCATAACGAGTCGTGACATTGAAACGTAATTCCGTGGTGGCATAAGAATTCAAATACAAATTAAACTCTGTTAGTTGATAAGTGCAACATTAAATAACGAAAAGACGAACATATAATTAGGTCATGTTCATAATTAGGTCATGATTCTACTGCCTCGGTGGCGCAGTGGTAGTGCATGCAACTGCTGTGCTAGAGGTCTCGGGTTCGATTCCTGTCGCGGACCAAATGTTTGTAGTATCTACATATATAGCATTTAAATGTATAATATGTATGCATTTACAAAAACGTATAGACGTATGGCCTTAACCCTCTCAGAGAGGAGACCCAAGCCCAGCAGTGGGACATCATGGGTTGTTGATGATTGATGATTTACAAAAAAAAAGTATATATGTATTTATATCAGTTGTCTTTTACCATACAAGCTCGGCTTAGCTTGGAACTAGATGCCGTTGTGTGTTAAATGTCCAAAATATTTATTTATTTATTTTGATTTTTATTGACTAATTATGTGACTAAATATGTTGACTGATGTTTATATATGTTTACTAGCTGACCCGACAAACGTTGTTTTCTTGCCAAACTAAAAATTTTAAAAAAATATATTATCTTATTATTCATTTCATTTCATTCATTATATATACCCTTATCTTTGAGGGTATGGGTATTAGATTATTTTTCATATCCCTAATGGGTATGAAAAAAATCTTGACTGATTCTCATACTTACCCGATATGCACACACGATTTTAGAAAAGTCGGTCCAGCCGTTTCGGAGCATTTGGTAACAAACACCGCGACACTAGAATTTCAAAATTAGAGTTTTGCATTCATATGTATTGATGTATTTACTATAGATACATGTATTATGTATATATATTATTGATTACTAAGATTTTATTTTAAACTTAAGTACAGCTCAAAGAAAGTCTGAAAGAAATCGACGTGAGTCAATAAGACTGCCTATTGTATAATAACAAATACGACATCCAATCAGATAAAACCAGTCAAGTGAATTCGAAAACATCTAAATATCGTTAAAAACTCTGAAATGTATTGAATATTAATGCTTGCAAATAACCATACTACCTTCATATACAAATTACATATTGTTTGCTCTGTACGGATCTCATTCCAACTCTCATGTCCATAATCATTTTACATAAGATGAACCGAAATCTCAATTAAATGAAAAAGATCAAAGGTATATAAAATTGTTTTGGTGGCCCAATGTCGCCTTCAACTGTGATTGCATTGAAATTCTTGAGTTTTAATAGATGTTATCATGTCAATACGTTTAGCATATTTTTTATATCTTGTTATATATTGTATACCATACGTATCGTACTCGACTGCTTAAGAACACGGTAGATTTCTCTTAAGAAATAACACGGCCCGGCCACACACGTACGGAATCCGAATTCGGATTCTGAATTCGTTCTCCGAATTCGGAAATCCGTGAGCCTAGTGCACGTTTGTTGTTTTGCATTCGTAATATTTAATGTTTAAGTTTAATGTTTGGGAAAACAAAATTTTTTAATGTTATTTTCTAGATTTGGTTATTATATTTTAATTGCTACAGGTTCGACCATAGCTACTAAAACATACTGAATATTAACATATTAGCCAAACTTTATGGTTATGTATGTGTATATAAAAAGAATATTTATAATAATAATATTTATTTATTTCTCTCTCACAAAGGTAAGTACAGGTAATACAGTACAATGCGTAACAATTATTCCTTTGTGAGAGACTGGTGTCTATATTAGGAAAGCCTATGTTACAGATCACCAGGCTCCCATCTCTTGGATTAACTTAGACGGTACCTTCTATTACTACTAATAATGTATAACCAATATTTAGATGCAAAATAAATTAACAAATAAAGTAACAATAAATTACATTTATAGTTGTGAGTGAAAGTGTGTGTGTGTGTGTGTGTATGTGTGTTTGTGTGTGTGAGTGAGTGTGTGTGAGAGTTTTGTGAGTTTGTTTTCATAAGTGTTTCATTTATTTTACAGGTTATTAGATCTCTTGTATATTATTATGCTACAGGAGTAAGTAGGTTTTTTGTATCATCGTATAACAAGTTTTGTAAACACAAAGATAATGCTCTCTTCAACCTATATCTGTTTGACTCATATATAGAAAGATAGGAATTAATTTTCTTGTACAAATAAGGGCCCAAGAAACAATAGAATCTGTGTGAAAAAGTTGTTCTGTTTATAGTGTCAGTTTGAAGGATTTTATATTTACAACGCTTTTTTGCTTTCATTATAGGATCATAGTTGGATTGTACATGTGATTTAGTGACAATATGAAAAATAAAAAGTTGACGAACTGTAAGGACATTGAATCTCTGATAAAGGTCAGCTCAAGGATAAATAAAAGGTAAAAAAGTACCACTTTAATGACTGCTCTCTGTGTACGCTCCAGTTTTATCAAGCTAGTCTTTGCAGCACCTCCCCAAGATGTGATGCAATAAGTCAAAACAGATTGGCATAATGCGAGGTAAGTCATTCGTAGGACTTTTTGATCTGAGACATGACGGAGATTTTTAAAAATGTATATTAGCTTTCTAGTCCTTGATCTTAGTAATTCTATGTGAGCCTGGAAATTTAAGTTTTTATCAATGACAATTCCTAGGTATTTAATTGAATATACCGAATGTATTTTCTCACAGGCGGATTGGACGGACGAAAAGTTGTGGTCGAAACAGGAATGTGCTGTTATGGGGATAGATATTGGGAAACAATTTATTGCTTTTCAAGCTGAATCTTATGTATTTCGATTTATTTAGATTCAGTGTCAGAAAATTGTTGGTCAACCAATTAATAGCTTGGTTCAAGCTATCTTGTGCACATTTAAATGCATTATCCACGGACACGCCCTGAAAAACCAATGCAGATGGCAAAGGTTATAACCTTTCCATTTGTCAGTTCTAATTGACAGAGATCATTGAAGAAAATCAGAAATAAAGTAGGCCCAAGTATATTGCCTTGGGGCACTCCTGCTGTTATGGAAAGATCATCACTACATACGTTATCAAGCTAAAAAGCCCGGTCTGTCAAGTAACTTGCGCATTGTGATGCATTCGGGTCTCCGAACGCGGAAAATGAATTTGGAATTCAAATTCTGAACGTGTTCGGCTGATTTTATACTTTAGAAGAAAAAAGGAGGATAGATGACAAAGCGAGGGTAAACACACTAGTCTCGCGAATGTTTGACGACGTTGATATTGAAAAACTTGATAGTGACATTATATTTCAATACTTTTGTTTAGAGACCTAACTATAAAAGATCACAATTATGTATGACATTAGCGATTTAGCTTTACTCCGATCGGTTTTATGCATAAGTGGACATCTTAATTTCTACAAACATTTCAGATTTTAAATGTTAGCGAGTTTCATTTTCTAACATTTTTTGCACCAATTTTTAAAAGTACATTATAAAATTACATAGCTGTTATTTCATTCACTTATTAATTCGTTCTTTGTAATCAAGAAAGAGATTATACATAAAAATATTTGAAGAAATATAATGACACAATAAAAAATTTGAATATTCATCTCTTAGCGCCTCCAACAAATACGTTCTCGATTGTATAAACGCTTCTTTACACAAGTGTTCAGTTTTCAATTTGGGCACGGCGCGGTACACTAATACCTACTCATAAAAATGAATACGATAGCTGCTCCGGTCGGAGAGCGGATTTCCGCTGCCTAACTTGGCATTTTATAGATACTTGTATTCGGTCAACCAGTACGGGAACGTCGAGTAGAAAAGACCATACTCCGCAAAATCTAAATCATGTTTTATACAATTTATTACGAAAGTATATTAAATCTTAAAAGAGGATTGAATGAGTATAATAAAAATAAGTAACGTATTTGACGAATTCTATTTTGCAGTGGTAACTTAATTTTGTTTTTAATGCATTAGTAAAATGTGCTTCTATGCGCAACAGTTATGTATTGTACAAAAATAAATAAGTGTACTTGTCAGCACTCCTGAGCCTTTAACCATGGAGAACGCATACAAAATTTTGCGCTTTTGGTATTGCTTAAAACACTACGGTATTCAATCAGTTAAAATTTCATGTAACAATACAGGTGAATCATTTTCAAAAAATCCTCTTAAAATTTCGACTACATATTGTTCTGTTACCTGTCTTCATCCACCGTGTACTGAATCGACGCCGGGCCGATTTACTTCGTTATTACTTTGTAAGAACGAGCCGAGGTCACTAAAAATCGAAACAGAATAATAATGCTATTCCATTGTTGCTGACTGAATTCAAGACTGGAGTGCTCTCAAACATCACATTAATAAATTATTACTGTATTTGGTTTTGCTTATGTTGATTTTTATGGTATAAATCTACAAACTTTGAACTCATCTTTATTCGTAAATAGAGCTGGACACAACTCCCAAACATAATGTTTAACGGTACTATACTACCTGTGTTAAAAATCTTGGTATTCACATGGATAATTCCTTTAATTAGGGTCTGCGACTGCGAGCGGTTTATCATCAGCNTCATGGAGGGGTTTCAGCCCATAATCACTACGCTGGGCCGGCGGGTTGGTGATCGCAGGGCGTAACTTATTGCACCGGTGACGCTGCTGCCCATCACCGGCCTATTGTATTTAGTTACGCCTTTTGGGATGGATATACCGCCATCGGTCGGTCACCAGAGCCTCGTTTGTTTGCGAGCGGTTAGTCGAAAGTTATTTGCATCGGCGAGATCCTTGCACAGACTTAAATTTTCTCCCATCAGCCAATAAAATTGTATTTGCACAATCCCTTCTTCTTCTTATACTCGACTACGCTGATGTCAGTTACCTCGATTTCACGGTGGAGCAACTTGACAAAGTTGAGCACCTTCAAAACTTTTGTATTAGATTCATATTTGGACTACGCAATTATGATAATGTATCTGAATATCGCAATCTGCTTAAGTGGCTCCTAATTCACCTTCAACGGAATGCTTACATCTTTCCTTACTTTATAGTATTCTATTTCATCCGTGCAACCCACCTTATGTTAAGGAACGCCTTGTTTTCCTCCGTAACACACATTCAAGATCCCTGAGGTCATCTGAATCTCTGGAACTACGGTACCAACTCACTTCACCAGGTTTTATGATGAGTCGTTTACTGAAAAGGCTACCCGACTGTAGAAAGGTTTGCAAATGGATATGAGTCGTGCCGAATCTTTATACATTTTCAAATAAATGGTCAAAGAACATTACCTATCATCATAATTTCTGATTTTCCTAAAACATACTTATTTTTTTCCATTCATTTATATCGAAAATATAGATATTGTGTATATTTATATATATGTATTTATTTGTATGTGCTATTCTAATCCTTTTTGACTGCCTCTGTGGCGTAGTGGTAGCGAATGCGACTGCTGTGCAAGAGGTCTCGGGTTCGATTCCTGAGTCGGACCAAATGTTTGTATGATCTGCAAATGTTTGTTTCGGAGTTTGGGTGTTTTCTATGTATAATATGTATGTATTTACAAAAAAAAAGTATATAAGTATTAATATCAGTTGTCTAGTACCCATAGTACAAGCTTTGCTTAGTTTGGGACTAGATGGCGTTGTGTGTTAAAATGTCTGAACATATTTATTATATTTATTATGAACATATTTTTAACTTTTTTATCTTAATTAAATGATTTTTGTTCATTTATTTTTCACACCAAAACTACCCATGAATTCGTTTTTCTACAGTCAATTTCTCCATCCAAAGGTTGCCTGTAATAAATTGCTTTTTAGCGATAAGGCCGACATTTGTATCTTGTCGTTAAATTGTACTCTACTAAATGTAAACTGTTTTAACTGGTTTACAATAAAATTATTTATATTTATTCTAGAATTGATTTCTAACATGTTCAAAGTTTCTGAATAGCTATGTCCTGTATCAGGCATTTCTTTCCAATACAGAAACAACGAGTTCGGTCCATTATTTACCTGCCAACGGTTTCATTGATTTTTTTAGTATTTGTTACAGTTGCGACTGTGATGATGGATAAGTGGTGCTCGTGGGCGGAAAATAGATTGAGGCGAGCAGCTGTGGCCCACCCGACGGGGACGCCTTTTACACAATATTTTTGTAAATGGTCAGATGAAGATGATTGAGAATGAGGAACAATAATGACGAGTGGTACCTGCTCAAATAATTTAAAGAGTAGAGTTGTCTACTACTGCCGCTATCAAAAGGATGATCTAGCTCTGCATCACCCAATGGAAGGACTGGTAGATAATGTCTAAGGCATTAAAAACCACTGATGTATAAATTTGTGCATACATCTTAATATTAGAATGAGTACTCTTAAAGAGTCGATAAGTGTATAGGTCAATTGCCTGTGTTATTAGTTTCGGTTCGCCTCGAGTCACTGCGTCCGTTTTACAAGCCGTAGGGTCACAAAGTCGCGTGTAAGCCGCCTTGCGTGTCACTAATCAACTTGATCAATGCCAACGCACAATATTGCCCATTTCAATCAACATCGACCATAACATTTTCAGGTTTCTTACTTCAATACAATCTTAATTTCTTTTAATTTTACATTAGGTTTTAATTTTATTTTATCATTAAACACTATCTATTGAAATGAATGAAAGCAGTACTTGTTATGTTGGTAATTTTGGCCATTTTACATTCATTCATCACTCACATAACTCATTCATTTAAGCCTAAAACATCTTTTCTTATAAAAGGCATGTTCTGCAGTGGACTCTAAAGACTGTTGATGTGATCAGACAGGTCGCTTGATAATTAGCGACTGCTGTGGCCAATGATTACATGCAATTCAAGTCTCTCAACTAAGTTGTCAACCCTTTCGTTCCCTTCAGACTTTATTGGGCTACCAGTAGCCAGTAAACCGTTGTAGAAAGAACACAAGTATTTAATTGTTATTCGATTATATCATAAATTTATTTCTTATTAAATTTAGCAAGAAAAAAATTGTTTAAAAACTACAAACAGGTGCAGCTAGTAAGAATATTTTATTATAGGGCTTTTATTTTATCAGGAATATATGATATGTGTTAAATGATTGACGATGGCAGTTTAAAAATAGTTGTGTTTGACGACTCCTCAACTCCTATAGAATTACTCTGTCTTTTGCTGAAAACTGCATCATAATTCGTGAAGTAGTTTAAAAGATCTAAGCAAATAGACAGCGGAAGCGACTTCGTTTTACACCACGTTGTTAAGATAGGATTGAAAATACTAGTCCGTGCGGCTAAAAAGCTAGCCGTTCTACTGAGGCAGTGCCATTATCGACACCGGTAAAGTTTAAAAGCAAATATTTCTAAAAGTTTTATGGGATCAACCAGCAAGTGTTATCGGTATGACGATGTATTCGATCACACTCCCAGAGAATGATCAGTTTTTACTAAAGATGCCATGAGGAAGAAGCTTATAGGAACAGTTTCAAAGTTAGGGCCGCATTTTTAAATATCTGGCATACTGCTTAAATTACGTCGGCGTTATTACTATAAACATTTCCATTTACTATTATAGGTATTAGTTTATTACCCTAAATAACGAACCTTCGCTCGAAAAACCACACACACCCTTTCGTACTTTCACTATTAGTCGAAGATCGAAAGGGTGTGTGTGTGTTTTTAGGACATTCACTCCGTTTCAATCAATTTGCCAGCTTTATTTACATATTATGTATACTGCTTTTTAAATATTCGAAAGTTATATTAATATATCAAAAGAATATCACATATTGGAGACGCTCGTGGTTCAGATAGTAGCCACGTGGGTTAACACATTGCAAAGTGGTACAATAATAGAGAGGTCAGTCTATGATGGGTGGTCGTTCTTAACATTTTGAAACTACTTTGTGCCTCGGAGAGCATATTAAGCCAGTAAATAATACTATCAATACTATCAAAATTTCCTGTGTCAAACCACCTTCACTAAAGACAAGAACAACTGCATTCAAAATGTTAAATGATAGGTTATGTTATGGAACAGTGAGATCACATATAATTATTAGAAAAAAACAATGTGTAGACAAATTAAATTTGTATCATGACCCATGAATTTCTAAATAAATACCCATAAATGTTTACCGACATTGTAAAATATAACAATTTTGAAGGAATCAAATTTTTAACATTCCTAGCGATTATTATTATATATGTTAGGCTGGACTAAAAATTAAATAGTAGTTTTAGTTTATCTGCGTACAGTATGAATAACGATTAAATCGCAAGGTGTACATCAACTTGTCATTGATGGATGTAGCCTTCAAATGGATTCTTGGTGTTTGACTAGCACGCACTCTACAGAAGAACTTTAACACACTTAGGGTTCGGCCATATTGTTTACAATGTTACATCAAATATTATTTCAATAACACTTCTACTAACCTAGGGCATACATTGTTAGTGTTTCTGCGGTTATCTCTTCCGTTAACGTTAAATGTATGTGTAGTACATGAGTAATATAAAAAATTTGATTGCGAGTTCTTTGTTTTTCATGCATTATCTACTTCTACGATTGACTTGGCAGTACTTGTATCAGTGCTATGTTTTATGTAAAAAATATTCTCGAAATAAATGAAGTCGCAAGTTTATGCTTATCCTTTGATATATAAAAAATATATGTATGTAAAGTCTAAGACCCTTACCTTTACTGTACAGATTTCTTGATACAGTAGTGATACTTAAATTTAAAATAGCAATGTCTTCCTTACAAATACTCTACTTTTTATTCGGCCTTAGTCTACACATAACTTCTCTCAAATATAACTTTCAATAAGTAGCCATACGTCTGCTGCTAGTTTACCTAAAATACTCTAAGATCTTATTTTCTTTTTAGCAGTATTTAAATTATTTATTGAATTTCTTAAAACTTCGTTGGATAGCAAACACTAAGCATGTAGGATTTTTTACGGGGTACATTCGTGTGCTGGGATTGGTGAGGAAAACGGTTTTTGAGTTTAATAGAAACAATATACTTTTATACTATTTTTTCTTAATTAATGTAGGCTCTCTTATTGGCCAATCAATCACAACGCTTACATTTTAGCCAATGAGATTCGAGTTGCTAATGCTTAGCTACCTCGAAACTTTACCGTAACGAGAGCCGGGTGATGATTTCGCCCGCTAATCCACATTTTTGATCATTAAAGTATACATTTTCTTAATCCTAAACTTATGAGCTAATACTCTGGAACGATTTACCTGAAACGATTCTTCACGCTAAAACCTTGCCTGTATTTAAAAAGTTAGTGAACGATTATTATCTTTGATTATAATACCTTGTTTTTAGTATATATATTAAGTCTGTATATGTAATTATGTTTATGTATGTTTATATATATAGTATGAGTAGATGTGTATTTATATATGAATGTTAAATATTTTGAATTTGATGTTTTATTTGTAATTATTCACATTTACACAGGTTTGAGATTTGTGCACCCTACTACTGCTACCCTAATTAATGTCACCAAATTATCCGTATAAAGGTTGACTGTACGAGATAGCCATAAGCGATAAGACCGCCAATTGTCACATTTGTATGTTGTAATTCTTTTTTTTTTCTATCTGTTAAGTGTGTACAATAAAGATAAATAAATAAATTAAATAAAATAATACGGAAAAATACGAAAATAACAATAAATTATATACACAAGCAGTTATTACTAGCATAGTCCCTCATCCGTTTTCACTTATCGCCGTCGTCCCGCACATCTCTCCCGCCGTGCGAGGTCGTCGCATCTTCTCTCGGTACGGGCACGTCGTCTTCTGTCAGCGACAGTATCACCAGTTTTCGCACGGGTCGTAGTAGCACTCCGCCTTTGGTCAGGATGTCCACGGTCCTCACGACGTTGTCTGGTCCAGGGTATATAGCTATCACTCGACCCCGCATCTAGATGTTGCGTGGTAGGTTGGGGTCGAGGATCTGCACCAGGTCGTTCACTTGTACAGTAGGGCCGCATCCATGAGGCTCCCGCCGGTTTTGCAGTTCTGGGAGGTATTCTTTCAGCCACCGTGTCCAGCAGATGTCGGTTAATCGTTGTGCTGCTCGCCATTTTGATTTGGAGGCGATGTCATGTTCGTTGAAGATACCTGGTCGTGGTACTCTGCCGGATCCCCCTAATTGGAAGTGGTTCGGCGTGAGGGCTTCCGGTTCTTCTGCGCTGACTGACACTTGAGTCAGTCAGCGCAAGCTCCAAGTCTGTGAGATGTTGGCCACCTTTGATCTCTTCGTGCGTGACTCGCTGCGGTGAGACTTGGAGGTTCTTCAACGTTCGCGCCTGTATCCTACCTTTGAACCCGTTGGGATCTTTGATAGTGAAGGCCACTCTTCTGGAAGCTGTTACCATAGTCTTCCCATCATTGATGGTTTGAATCCTCGGTGGGTCCACAGGCCCAGTCGCTCCAATTTTATCTACTAACTCGTTTTCGATCAGGGTTACTGTTGAGCCTTGCTGTCTACATGACCTGACTTTCCTTCTACTCAAATCGGTATAATCTTCAGGAACGACTGTTTCTTCTTAAGGGTCCAAGTAGAGGAGACCACTTTTGTCTCTGCCTGTTCCTTCGTCTCGGCACTTTTATTGCAGTGCAATAACTCGTGGTGCGGATACTTGCTATCGTTCACACCGCATGGCTTCGAACGGCAACGGTGAGTAATGCTTCTGTACTTTAAGCACCGGAAGCAGAGACGCTTGGCTTTGGCGATGTCCCAACGTTCGCTTTCTTCGTTTTCCTTAAACTGACTGCATTCTGTATTTATATGTCCCGATTCATCACATACGGGGCACTTATGCGTGTGCAGCTTCTCAGTGACGTTGCGTACTCTTTGGAGTTATATCAGTGCAATGACCGGTGTCGGCGTTGACACTTGCTCCGGTAGCGTGTATAGACAGCACAGAGTGGCTTCTCTCTTAAAGAAATTGTCTATCTTCATGAAGTCTGGTTCTTCATTTGGATCAGCCGCGGCGGAGTCGAAATACCTATAGCGCAGAGTAGGCGTCAGCTTGTCCACAATGGTTCTGGTCACCTCCGAATTATACATGTACTTGATACAGTTTAAGGTCTTGAGCATTGCCACGATGTTAGAGATCTTCGTGGAGAAGATAAATATGTCGCGTAGTGATTCGGCGAGGCGCGGTATTCGTCCAAAGGCCGGCAACGCACTTGTGACGCCTCTGGAGCAGCAGTTGTCCATGGGCGGCGGTAATCGCTTACCATCAGGCGATACGACTGCTCGTTTGCCCGCGATTCCATAAAAAAAGGCTGCGGTTCTTGTTTATCTAGCCAGTTGTTGATCCTCTCGTTTACTTCTGTCTTCGAGCAAACCGAGACTTCTTCTAATTCTTCTTCTGAATCTTCTGGCTCTAAGATGGTGAGGCGGACCGTTGTCAGTTTTATTCGGAGTCGTAGCAACTCTTCCTTAACTTTCGCTATCTTTATAGCCTTCGTTCGGGTAGAGGTGGACAGTTGTCAGTGGCATTGGCCCTCATCCGTTTTCACTTATCGCCGCCGTCCCACACAGATTTAATTTTCTCCATATTAATCACAACTAAACAATCATGAATGCGTTACAGAATATAGTCGGGTATGCTGTTTTAACTTTTACCTCTTGAAGATTAAAAAACAAATATCGTTCATATTAGTTAGAAAAAAGCACCAGTAATCGACCACAATCTTAAAATTGTACTCGGGCGTTGGTAGAAAGCAATATTTACTATTTATCTTAGAGATACTCTTTTCAACTACTTTGTGCCGTGATTTAATGTACGTGAGTCTTGAACTTATGCACTGAAGACTTGTTCTCACAAGGAAAAGAAGTTCGCCTACACGAACATTTATTAGATGTATTCTAGACAGAGACGACTGTTTATTATTATTTTTATCTGCGGTTCCTTTTTAGTTAATATCGGCTGAGGTTCTCGGCTCCTAAAAGGTTACCAGATAAGAAAATACTTTGTTTCTCATATCAAAGATCTTTAAATATTGATTCGCTATGGTAGTACTACTGTGATAATTTATCAAACAAATATATAATATTATGTAGTCAGACTTGAACAGATTATTAGTTCTACTCCATCCAATCTCTCTACACTTATTGCTTTTCCGTGTAGTGTTGTAACTGTTTTATAAATAACTAGCCTACCCAGCGAACTTCGTACTGCCAAACTTTATTTTTTCATAAATGTTTTCTTTTGTATTTATTCCCACCTGAGTTTCCCATGGGTAGTGTTCAGCGGCGGACTTCGAAAATATAACACTTCCAGTTATCTTTTAATTTTCTTTTATACAAACATAACAGAAAGAATTGTCCAATTTAGTGCAGTCGATCGGTAGTTATGCGCGTACACACATTTCAGTGATTCATTTTTATTTCTTTATTTATATGTATATTCAAAAGTTATGGATAATCATACTAGACAACATGCTACTTCTTAAATCTAACAAAAGAAAACTAAATATTAGACACTTACTTTTCCAGTCATAAAAATCTGTCAAATTCTCTGCTTTTGTTGCCCAGTGAAGGTAAGCGAACGCCTTTTCATGGATCCCTGCGATCTGAAGCCCATGTAGAGTTGGTAGTCCATCTCTTTGAAACTCTGCCAGGCATGCCGATAGCGCGTTGGTTGTCTAAAATAAGTATATAGTCAGTTCCAATGAGTAAACATCTTAAAATTTATATTTAACTGATTTTAACAATATTGTGATCTTGTATTTCTACGTTAATGAACGATGTTACAATCATAATGATAACAAAGCTTGTAAGAAATAGGCACGAATTTATGATAATATACAAAATTTTACATTTCGTAACCTTTCTTATATTGAATTATATAATGACCAATCTATATCCGCAGACAATTTTAATTGTTTAAATCTATTTTTAAACACTTATTTTTCTAAAGATAAGTTTATAGTTATTTTAAGCTTGTAGTAAAGGACATGTATGTAAGAATTTGAATGTGACGACTTTATACAATTGATAAAAAAAACGGAGTTGACTATAATATGAATGTGTGTGCTATCTACAACAAAACATCTATGATAGCCACCGAAGCGTGATACAACATTAAGCAAAACTATCAATACATACAATACATCATCGATTACGCATTTGTATTAAACAGAATACTCATAAAATATTTAATACATAGAGAGAGCATGAAGAAGGTAAAATATATTGACATGTTAAATTAAAATAGAGTTGGTTTTACGTTGAGTAAAAAAAACTACTCAAAGATATTAAGTGAAATTAAAATTACAAAGTTACTTTCAGATCAACCTATTGTTTATTTATAGTATACTTACCAGTATTAAGTTATTTTACTACCGTTACCAGTATTAAGTATTAAGTTTAAATTCAAATAATTTCAAAAACCTTCGTGACACTATGTCAAACTCACAAGCAAGTGTGACTTAGCGGAAACCTTTATATTTATATACGTTATAATCTCTTTTATATTTTCAGATGATAAAGAGTTCAGAGTACTAAATTTGACAGCATTTGTTACAGACAAAAATATAAGTCACCGTAAGATTGTTAAAACCGACGATTATAATCTACCTAACGAGATTGTAAACTGATAAAAGATTGTCAACTGTGACCTACCTCTTACAATTTAAGGTAATATTTTGGTTAGATTACAATGTATCGAAGTAAAACCGTTAAATTACAATCTGTAGCGCGTCAAATTGCCAATTGTCCCTGATTGGTCGATATTACAGTTGACCGTTCTATGGCCATATAGTTAGGTTAGGTTGGATTAGAACTTTCTTTATTAATCACAAAATCATTTAACTGCTACAACAATTTTAATGTTACTAATTTTAAAGCTGTAAGGTATTTTCAACATGAAATCAATTTAACAACAAAATTACTTTACATTCGGCAACAAAGGAATTAACAAACAAATATGGCGGCGCGGGACATATGCTGTTAAACCAATCAGCGCGCGAGATACGATCCGTCGTATACAATATCACAATTTGATGGTTTCACTTACACTCATATATTATTTTTAGTACAATTTAACGTATATATTATCTATGGAGATCATAATCTAACAAAAAATAATACGTTAAATTGTAAACAGTATGTAGTATCCAGTTCACAATCTTTCGACAGTTTACAATCTAGCAAGATAAATTACAATCTAACGGTTTTGACAATCTACCAGTAACATATATGACCGAAAATTGCCTATTGCGCCATCAAAAATGCGCCTCTGTTTAAGCCATTGACACAATTCCATACTATTTTCAGGAAAACATATTTGGGTATGTTTTCTCGGACAAAGAAAGTCCTTTGCAATTAAACTTCGGCTCTTGTTCATTTTGTGTTTTCTTTTTAGTTGCCTATACGCCACGTATAAACTAAAAATACACCCCACCACTAAAAAGTACATTTTTTTATCAAAGTTACTCAATTTTTTTAACGTCATACACGATATACATATGTTGAATCTGTTACTAGTTATATTTTCTACATTTTCTACTCTTTTTTTCTACCCAATAGAACTGAAATAAAGAAAACATTTTGAAATAAAGAAAACATGTGAGAACTTTGTTGAATTTATTAGAATCCTAAAATATGGCGTGAAACAACCCAAGTTAAAATTGCGTTAATGGGCTATGTGTTAGCGGAGGAGAGCCTACAGAGTGATTTTAAAACGCCGCCAACCAATATTATAGAAACCGGCGTTCGCAAATTATTACAGTATAAACAGAGTATTTGTAAAATATTATAATTAAGAAATTGAATTTGTGACTTAAAAACACGACTTTAATGTTTCTTTGTGCCTTTATTTATTTTATGTAAACAGCTTTATTAATTGAATTAATCTTTCATCTCCACAAACTTTGGTTGTACTTAAAAACAAAAGTTTTAAAAGAGTTAGTTAAAATTATAAAAAAATACATTACTGGGTGTCAAAAGACGTTTGAACATTTTAGTCTTTGATTTTTTACTGTTCTACATTAATTTCGACTTTTCGTTACGTCGTCAAGACTAGCACAGGGTGGCTCTTCTCAAAGTTATTTAATATCGGGAACATTGCTAAACCTTGATGCCCTTTTCTTACAAACGAGCATGACAGAGTTTCATATTGAAGTGTTTTGCCTATACACCAATGGTTTTATATGTGGTAGAAATATTTATTCAAAAACACAAATATTATGTTGTAAAATGCAGTTGAATAATCTTTGGAGTTGAATAAATATTTATTAATATAAAATGATAATTGGAATTGCGCGTGAAACGTGCTCCCTCATAATATGATACAATCGCATAAGAATTGTACGCATTTAAATTTTGTTGGGTAATTTATTCCGATTTTGTTCTAATAAACTTTTTACATTCTTTCGTAAAACCATAATTTGGCTTCCAGTTTGTGGCATGAATGCTACATCTAAGTTGAACCACAATCTTTTTTACACTACCTTTTAAGTTTTCATAATGCTCTGTGCAACATATTATTATTTCGATAGTGTAGACACGTATAACACAACTGCTATTTTCTAAGTCTGTAAAAACAAAAAACAAAAAGCACAAAGTAGCGGGATTACTCTACGGGTCAATATTTCAGCATAGCACGCTTTAAGATTTTCGCAAATATCTTTGAGCGTTTAAGACAAATGTTTTTCTGAAATATACAGGGAGTTATTACTTAACAATAATCTTTCCTTATACGAGTTGCCAACCTTTATTACGCCAATATCAAGTTCATTAAGTTTGGTGCTGGATTAGAAACTTTTCCAATATGTGTGCTCGATGAGATAAGAAATTTCGCCTTAAAATTTTCATAATTTTATCTACAAAATGAAAATTATAATATTAAAGTTTACATTTACACACAAGAATTTATGAATTGATTTAATTTCTGCATGATAATTTTATGACAAAAATAACTTTATGTCCCTTCTTATTATAAAAATTTCGAGTTACGAGCAAAAGGTATTAAATTTCTTGAAATGTTCTCTTATAATGATACTTTAATATGTCAATTATTCTTAACAGAACGAGGACGAGTGTTGTATTTATTTTAACAAAGAGTTTTAAAAAGACGTACAGTCAGATATAGTGCAGCATGTAAAGTAATTCGTAGCTATTGTGAAGAATTCACTACGCCGTAGCTCATCGTAGGCAGCCGTAGCTGACATTTATAAAGTGCCTTAAGTGAAATTAAAAATAGAATTATTTCAATCGCTATTGTAAATCAATGTTTAACCATAAGGTATCTGAATGGGAACTACTAAGATTCAACCATGCAGTATTGAATGTAGTTAGTTTATAATAAAAAAATATTGATTGTTTCAATGTAATCTATTTTACAAAAGTATTTATGACTTGGCACAATCAATTTCTTAAAAGTTGGGTCTCGAATAAAATATGGTATTAACTTTGCTTTAGTGCTTGAGAATCGTGTTTTTTCTTTAAAAACGTCAACAGTTTCTTTTTCGCACAGTACTAGGTATAATATTATACATTTTTTTCTTTTTCTTTTGTTTAAATAGACAGTCCCATATTTTTTATCCTGCGTTGCAGGGTGCTTCACAAACATACATAAAATAGATTTAAAGAACACTCAGGCTCAGAACAACGAATTTATGGATCATACAAAGTGTTCTTCCATGTGAGACCCGCCCACAAACACAGTTCTTTGCGCAGCATACAGCGGCGTGGCGACCACTTAAAACACTTTGCCATCCGTGCAGTCAAAGGTACCTCAATTTTTAGTTACATTGTTTCGCCTTCCCTTCTCTATTAAATTTATTTTATGTTTAAAAACAAATTCATATATGTATATATATATATATATGTATCTATTTTTGTGTAATTATAAAGATTTTTACAATACCTAAATGAGTTTACATTCAATTTTTTCTTAAGTGTCACACACACTAGATTGTTCAGTTTATTTTAATGGAGCCTGAGGTTTTTATAAGGATTTTACTGTGCTTACATTTTCAACATAATAGCGAAACGTGTGTCTTATTAGATTGACCTTTATGTGACATTTGGAGGAATAAAATAGTGGAACGAGGTGACCTACAATCAGTGGGCACTTTAAATAACAATGTCCATAGAACTATGTATATTGAATGAGATATGACCAAAAGTCCATATACTGATATATTTTATTGAACCTTGGGACCAGTTACAATGTGTAAAAATAACAAAGACTGACTTTTTGAATTAGTCATCAAATAAATAATAATCAAAGTTAACCATACAATAAGCAATGTACAATTACAATATTAACAATATGTTAACTAGTATGGCAGACAATTATATGAGATCCCTGATCTTCCAACTAGGATTTCCTGAATTTTGAGAATACTGAAAATCCTAGAAATATTTAATGAATATAAACGTGTTAAAATATAAGCACTTGATTTTCAAAGTGTTTGAAGATATTCAGTGCCTCGATAAAAAATTGACCGCTTGAAATTCTCTAGTTAAAAAATTTAAGAATCTTGATTTAAAAAAATATCTTATAAAATATCCCTTATAAACGCACTTATACGATACGACTTTAGTTACCCATCATCAGGTGAAAACGACAAACAACGAAGACCTTTTGTTTTCAAGTTCATGGTTATTGTATCGATTAAAATAACTGGGTTATCACCTTATTTCAAACGATGGGTAATTCAGTATTGTCGGACTGTCTAAATTTATTTTTGTGGAAAATTCCTGGGACACTACTTGTAAGCAGTTATGGATTATATTCCATTACTATAAAGTGACTTTTGTGTTGGTATGTAATTGTGAAGGCGTAAATGATACTTTCCTATGTAACGCTTCCATAAGATAATTACGTATTATATTATTAGTAGTCACTATTTCTGGAGTAGCAATTAAATGTATTTTCATCTTTGAAAGTATTCAAGTTATGAAATTATTGAATGTCGTAGATAAACACTAATTTGCCAAGGGTTTAATTATTCACCATATTTAAAACAAAACCTAAGACCAAAACAAACATGTAATCTAGTTTAAAGTTCTATAGCTTTAAGTTAATTTAATTTTTCAAACTTTGGATCGATCATTAACGTTAATCAGTGACATAAAAATATATAAAAAATATTATATTAAATTCTTGGAAATATACATTTAAGGTTATAATGAATTTGTTAAACAGCTTTGCCAAATGATAAAGTTTTCTTTTTATAAACGTCCTACGAAATCTGTAGTATGACACAGTTCAACACAGGACTGTGTACAGGAGTCGACAGAACTCAGAAGACTAAAGCCTTAGACTAAATTAAATAAGCAAATAAATCCTTCTAACTTAATAAAAAGTAATAAGAACACAATAAAACTGTGTTTCTCAAATAAAAATCCTACTTTTACCATGCGTGGGCTAATTAACATTTTAAATAATGCGTAGCCGTAACGTACCTTAATGTAACATGGTAAGATATAACTAATGAGCCGGAAACACTAAACTTAATAGCAGCTCTTAATTGTTGCAGTATTAATTGTAGTTTAAAACGAAATCATTTACTTAGTGTTCACTTACTTCTGTAATTATGATGTGAAAATTTCAAGTACTATATAATCTTAAACAAAAATATCTTAATCCAGTACAATATTGTAACGAAAATTTAGTATGAACCTATTTATAACTCTGTTGCCTTTATTGCAGAGCTATTGTCTAAGGCGGCTATTGTTAAGATTTCATTCGCGTTGGCAAATACCGATTGGAGCTATTCTTCCTTTTTATGTAGCGAAACTGTTTTAACCCTACCTTTTCCCGTCACGACCCCTATAACAAACATCAAACAACGACGCCGGTAGTTTACCATTCCATGTTATTTGCCTATTTACCAAATAACAACCGCAACTGATAACAAGAGTCTTTGCAATGTCAATTGATTTAAATTAAGAAGTTGATTAGTTCTAATTATTTACACATACGAATTGTGTTGGTGACTAAAAAAATAATTGAACAGTACGTGAAACACCTACATAGTTTTTCTGTGTTGGGTAAGCAGAACGAAATACTAAATTTCTAATATGCCTTGCTTGTACGTTTGACGTTTTGTTGTAAGACATTTTAAAAGGGAAAGGCACAGGGGAAGGCAGGTCTGATTTTACCATTCGTACAGAAAGTATACTTAAGAAAGAGTTGAGGCTATCTTTAAACGTACTAAGTTTAATACTGCCTATGGTTTCGTAGCCGTCAATTCTATTGTTCCTTTCAATAATAATTATTTCACTAGTGATTAGAAGTCGTACTCAAGGAGGTAAAAGAATGGAGGAGTTAGGACAGTAACTAAAATAATTCAAAGGGAAGAATATTTTTCTCTGAATTAAGCCTTAATTTCTTTCATAAATACATGTATCATCTCGGTAAAGGTTCTATGAGAAATAACGTGAAATGACGTAATAATATAATAAAGAAACACGATTAGCACTTTGTGTGCAAACCTGCCCGTGGATGATATTCATAAAATCACTTGAAACACGAATACGAAGTATATTCATAAAGAAAAAGTAAAATTTTCGTTAATTGAACTGTAAATGTATTCCTGGCAGGTGCCAAGTTGGTCCCATTATGGAATCCCAACAAAAACCGTCTGAAAGCCATGTATCGTTGGCAATGAAACCTTTTCAATAGTAACTTTCACAGCTAAGATGCGTGTCAGTTTTAATAACACATTTCTTCTAAGTGCAAACTACCACGTAAGTGTAACATTTACCTGAGATTTACCTGCACTCTTTTAGGAGAATATAGATTCTCGTATTCCATAGTTTGGTAGGTTAATCATTGTAATTGATAGGGTGGTATTTTTAGCAAATTAATTATCAAATGCGTCGGTAATAGAAACTATTCTTTATTGATTCTGACTATTTGACGTGTAAAGATAGACTTCAATAATAATATAGAATAGATTACTGTATTAGAAATGCGAGAAGCCCATGGTGGCTTTATTAAATTATGTGTTATTGTAAATTATATTATGTTATAATATTAATTCTGTAAAGGAAAAAAAAGTAGTAATGAAAGCTTGTGCTCAGTTACTAGGAATATCAAAAATTTAAGAGACATCTCTAAACCATTCTCTATAATTGATATAAGTGAGAGATACGAAGCATGGTTACAACTAACAATTACTTAAGGTGTATTACATGTAGATGTAACTGATAAATATTAGTTAGTAACTTAGTATTACTTAAGTCAAACCTATTTTGCATTTTTGCGCTCACCTACTTTAGGAAATCGATAATTTCGATTCGATCGACTGGCAATAAATAAGAGTAAGCTACACTAAATTGAATTAAAGTATAATAAATAAACAAATTTGAATGTTAAGAGCTACGTTAAGAGTGTCGATATAAATATATTAAAGTACAATTATTTATTTTTCAAGAGCGAAGTTGTAAGTGAGAACTTGCAGCACGTACATTAATTAATTAGAAAGGAAGTCAGACTATTGAATACGTAACTTAGTTTCCGTTGAATGCAACTGACTACTCCTAGTTTTATACTTGAATAAATATGATATAAGAAACTTTGAACTTGGAGTAGCATACACTAAGTTGTTACCTTAAGGTAGTAATTATACGTATCCGTACTTACATATTGGGTTCAAAATACCTATTGTTCAATTAAATTCATAAAAGTTTTAATTCAATATACCTATACACCTATCTTTAAATGACCAAGAACACGTTAATATTTCTATTTAAATATATATCTCTTATTCATATAAAAGTTAGTGGTTGATTTTATCTCTTTTAATTGTTACTTCTTGAATTGAAAACCATTTCACCTGTTTTAAAGTAGCTTTGCAAATATGATGAAAATTTTAGGGCTTGCTGTAAGGGATTAAAATTACAACATCTGATGGAATTGTTTTTGACTACGCAATATTTAGAATCTAAACATTTAAAGCATACGTACATTTAATTGAGCAAAATAAAAGTTTTGGCATTTAAAACATTTAAACATTGACGGTCTACTTTTGACGATATTAATTCGTGCATTTGCGACGACCACACTTACCTCTCCACCTTTGTCCTTCCTGTGACTTTTGCCGTGATCTTTCCCACGGCCCCCGAAAGGGGAATATGAAGATGTCAATTTAGACATCTTCTTTTTTTTATTACCCTCAGACATTCATCTATCCTTATGTCAGACCTGTACATAAAACATTGCTAACATTATGTCGAGATTACTGGTAAGACACGCGTCAAACTTATGGTGGTACTTAACCCAATAGATGCAAGATACAAATCTATGCACAAAATAATTTTGAGCCTAACACTTAAAATGACTATGTATAACCAGTAAAACAAATGAAAGAAAACTTGTAGAGGTCTTTATTTTTGAAATGTTTAGAAGAAAAGTCTGTTTATTTGTTCAAATTCTTGGAAAAAACTAAACGTGGTTTAGATATAATTTTTAGAGGGAGTTGAATTATATATATAGTTGATTAATATTGGTTAAATAGGAAAACTCATAATAAGTCATAAATAAATTAAAATCAATAAATAAGTCTTGTATATGTTAAAAGTAATGTACGTGAAGCCATGAACAGTTTCAAAAACACATGTTTTTTTAGTATCTATCTTATTCAATAAATGTATAATAAAAATGGATAAAATATAAAACTGTTGAACTACCTTTTGTAAAGTATATTATACTATACAAAAGTGTTGCCACCAGTTATCATTTTTGGCAATAATAGTGTCAATCCAGTATGAGTGAGTAGTACATTTATCCTACTTATACATTTTATAGATGAGACAAATTACAATCACAATTCAATAGTACCTGAAGATGTAACTAAATAGTAAAAACTAGAGGTGCGAGAATAAGAGTGTATAACATATAATAGTAGGGTTATTGGGTACCATCTACGTTATCTAAGGACCACAGCACACAAGCTACTTTTAGTTTTAGGGATTGCCGATTTTGCGAATGCATTGACGCTACATCGCGTTTTAGCGACTGCCTGCGGTCGATCGCGGTATCAAAATAGCGCACATCAATGCTGCAGCGCGATTTCGGTCACCGTATTTAGCTTCTAAAAAGCGTCTAGTCAACGATCGTAGATGCTAAAAATACTGTACTGTGGCCCTAAGAGCTCGTACTCGACGCACGATCTCTCCCCTCTCGTTCGTGACGAGCTACACTGTTTTAAATCAGTTGCAAAGATTTTTCAACACGATTTCATTTAGGTATTAAGAACGTCCTACTGAATAAATTTTACTTGTCGATTTTTTCTTTGGATTATTTTTAGAACAAAAATTTAATAGTTTTCTTGTCTATAATTATATTAAAAATAATAAAATTGTATTTATATTTAAAGGGTAAAAAGGTAGTAAGTAATACATATAAGAATTAATATTTCATAACTCGTAATAAGGTACTTTTTTATTTATTTATGGCCGCTCAATAGACATAGTACCTGATCGGTAGTTTGAAATATTTGTGATTTTAATCCACTGTTGTTAGAAAAATAGAAATTAATAACGAAGAGTGGTGATGAATGCTAAATAATTTGCAAATATATGAATGCATAATCGAACTATTTAAAATTCCCACACACGTAAAAGTATTTTAATATACTTCCTGTAATAACACACAAAGGTACATAAGAAAAGGTATTTTGTTTGACGTGTGTGCTTTTAACGGGGATGGTTTAGCTTTGCTGCTCTTAATGGGAGATATGAAAACCTACGTACCCAAATAAAAAAGAGCATACTGAGGACAGTAATAGGATTAAAAAAACGGAACATAAAAGCTGCACACTACAGGATAGAATTCAGAGTTAAACACAGATGAAAACTCTCTCTCTAGCACTTATGTCATCTGTCATTGCTGCACTTTATAGACGAGGTATTGATAACTCTCTTCTGGTATTTATAAAAAAATATGTTTAGTATTGAATTTCTAGTATGTTTACTTCTTATAAGTCTTTATGAATCCTAAAATTATCGGGGTCGGCTACTACTTGAATCGGTTTGCATGAATATATCAGTGTTTCCACTGAGCGAAAAACATCGGTCTTCCGCAACCTTGAGGGTGAACTAAACTCGAAAATTGAACTATTTTTCTGAATATTTAAGGACACTGACTTTCTCATAATGATCTTGATAATCGGAACCGACGGCTCAAAATGCTAATTAAGGTAGGACCCTGATAAATTCCCTACTCTCATTCTCCACGCTGTTATTAAAATTGTCTTGTAAGGCAAATTCAACAACACTTTGTGGCTTGAGCGGCTCAGGAATTGATCGTCAGTCGTACACGTTAAAGCTTAAATAAGATTCATTTTAATACTTTTATTATGCTACTCCCGTACACTTTGTAGACAATTTAATAATATTTTAACACGCATTTATTAGTTTTACTTGAAGGTATATAAGCGTTTTCTTTTGTTTTTTAAACTATATTTATTTTAGTAAAAGTAGTTGTACGTACACAATTAAAACATTGGCAGGAGCCTGAAGTTTCTCAGCAAAATTTACGAGCAAGCGAGTTTAATTGTTCACCGTATAGTTGAAACTCTTTATTATTAACCGGCGGTTTGTTTTATTTCGTCATAAATGTGTTACAACTTAAAAAGAAGGCACAAGTGTAGTGTTTTAGATGTCTATGTAATATATAAAGCATAGCCTTTTACATTCTTCTGTTTTATTTCATTACGCTTACTTTATATAGATATCAGTATAGTATAGTATTAATATCAGTTGTCTAGTACCCATAGTACAAGCTCTGCTTAGTTTGGGACTAGATGGCGTTGTGTGTTAAAATCTCTGAACAAATTTATTATTTATTATTATTTATATTGCATAAAGTATACTCAATGTAACAAAACCTATGCTACAAATAGCTTAAAAAATTACAGGAACTCGTTTCGTACCTATTTGAATTCATTATAAATTATATCGTTTTATTTCTATTAAATTAAAGGGATTTGATACTCATATATTAACTACCTCTGCTACTCCATTTAATTTGTACGACAGTACGACAAGAGCGTAACCATTTGTTCATTTCACCTCCATTAATTGGTAGTACGTTGGCTACATCAATTTCATCAACCCTTTAACATTTTACTGACTTTAGTTAATCTAATGGATTGATGCTATAATATACGTCAGATATGAAGTAGGCTCTTTATTATGATCGATGAACGCGATACGTGTATCAAGCTTGAAATGCATACATTAATTAAATGGTATTAACAATAATTTGAATAAATGAATAGACTGAACGGATATTTTACCATTTCTAAGTATGTATGGCGGGTGTGTCAACAAAATAATCTAAATTTCTGATAACAGAAATATATAAAAACACAGAATAAATAAAAACATCTGTGTTATTGATAGTAGCTATCATT
Organism: Hyphantria cunea; assembly: GCA_003709505.1. Lineage (NCBI taxonomy): Eukaryota > Metazoa > Arthropoda > Insecta > Lepidoptera > Erebidae > Hyphantria > Hyphantria cunea. The sequence continues at coordinate 130,515 of PKRV01000042.1, forward strand.
AGCTACGTTTATTATTTTAAGGCGTTCATATATTAATTTTCTTTCCCACTAAATATTTTATTAGAAACAAACGAAGTTAAACTACATATACACCTTACATAGTAAGGCAATGATCGTAAAACATGATCGTATGACTGAAAACAATTTTCTCGATAATATATCGGCTCTTAAATACTGTCTGCCACATAGGACTGTTTTTCTGTGATATGTTATTATTTCACGTATAGTGATATAGAACAGTTAGCAAACCATTTTGTTCAAATGTATAAAATACTAGCTAAGTCCCGCGGTGTTACCCATAAGGTGGCGGGGCAAATCTATTTTAAAAAAAAGTAGCCTAAGTTACTCTTTATGTCAAAGTCCTGTCAAAATCGGTCTAGCTGTTCTAGAGATTAGCCGAAAGAAGCCGATAGACGGACAGACCGATAGACAGACAGAAAAAAATTGAAAAATATAATATTTTGGTATATGGTAACGTGTCTACATACATATGCATTAAGTAAAAAGCGGCTGTTTTAATATTAAAATCAGACACTTCAATTTCATTTATTTTTATAGATGTGTCAAATGAAATCTCATAACGAAAACTAATTAAAGTACTCATTTTGTACTTTGTTCTTGGTGACTCTTTCTAACAGATATTTGGTACTGGCCGTACAAATGACATGGAATAATTATCCTACATATAATACAGTATCTGTAGCATTTTCTTCTGACGCAGTATTTTAATTATAACTCCTATTGTGGATAGTTACTTGAGGAAAATTCTGCCAATTCTGCATAATTTGAATGACGACTCAATGAAAAGCCGGTTATATATTATATATATTTTGAAATATTACTTCACCCTTGATTTTCTAAAAATACATTTTCCTTCTTCATTTTACGAGAAATAAAAAGGACTGTTAAAATTAATTATCGTTCTGTTACAAATTATATTACTGTCAGTTTTACTTGAAAATTCTACAAATATATCATTTCATGAATACAATTACGAAAAGAGAACATTGATTTTTAGGATACATTTTAATTTCTAAAAATATAAGATGTTATATACTCTTCCTGACTATCACAAGTATTTCCCCTGTTTTGAGGTCAAAAAATGACGAATGAAAAAATTGTGTCTAATACCAATAACAGTCTGTCTGCGTTTTGATGGTTTGGTTATTTATCTTTCGATTTTTACCAGTGTTACAAGTAAATTTTCTGTGAATAATAATATTGGTTTGTGAATTAGCAATTGTGAAAAATACTAAAACAGAATTGTCAACTTTACTTTGGTTGATGCATTTGATTCCATTATGGTAAAATAAATATTAGGTCTTTACATATCAAATTGGCATATTTTCACAATGGCCACTTTGCTCTGATATATATCCTCTTTGGTTCAGAATTCCAAATTCAAAGTTATAAATCCATTTAGCTGGTATATATGAGTTTCAAAAACAGTCATTCATTTGTATCTTCCTCGTTAGTTTTTTCTTTAGCGTCGCTCATCTAGCACAATGGAAAACATGAAATTTCGCTTTATTTACGAGTACTACCGTGGCACAAGACTGTAGAAACAGCTCAAAGGATTAACGATGTGCATAGCGTGACGCAAATAAAAACACGGTACCTATGTTTTCGTTTCAACGTTTTCGTTCTTGAAATTTCAACTTTCATAACAAGCCCCGTGGACGGCCGACGACCAAAGTGGATAATGAAGAATTAAAGACTATCGTGGAAGCGGATCCATCGCAAACCACTCAACTTTCTTCACAGTTGGCTGCAGGCTTCGCTATGAGTGATAAAACTGTTTTAATCTACTTGAAGCAAATAGGGTAAACCTAAAAGTTTGGCGGGTACTTCATGAATTAAGAGAAACGAACCAGTAAACACGCGTCGACTACTGCGTTACATTGCTCAAGCGCACAATAATGAAGATATTTTAAATTGGGTCATTAATTGTGATAAAAAGTGAAAGAAGATAGATAATCGGAAGCACTCGTGGCAATGGCTGAACACTGGAAAACCAACCAAATCCTGCTCCAAGTTAAAATTAACTCAAAAAAGTCACTTGTGAGTGTTTGGTGGACTAGTGCCGGTGTCCTTCACGACAGCTTTCTAAAATCTGGTCAAACAATCACCGCAGATATCTAATGTCAGCAACTGCAAACTACGATGGAAAAACTAGCTGCTAAACAACCGAGGCTGGTCAATCGCTCTTAGGACATTGCTGCTTCAGGACAACGCTAGACCATACACTGCATAACGGAGGGTCGCTAAACTAGAGGAGCTGCAATTGGAATGTCTGCGATATATACCGTACTCCGCGGACCTTGCTCTAACACATTATCATTTTTCCAAAATTTAGATGACTTTTATATATCTTACTGTTTTTGGAAAAAAAATATCTCCGATGTCCAAACTGCCTTCAGAGAGTATATTGATTCTCGCCCTCATGGTTTTTTTTATTAAAGTTTTCAATGACCTATCTATGACATATCAATGGTATGATAAAATATATCACGATAGATAACAATGGTACATACTTTGATTAATTAAATATATTTTATAAAAAAAGACTATTTTCGTCCCATACTTTACACTAATTTCATATTTAAGCACCTAATATTATAAATGAAACATTATTTCATTAGCTAATAATTCATTTTCCCTGGATGGAAAACTATTGTCAGACAATGCATCTGCAGACCTCGTGTTAAAATTCTCACGAGGTAACTCTCACGAAAACTCAGACCGTATATTTGGAGTCGGAAAATACTGAAAGTTGCTGTGTGAGTGGCTTTGCGATTTAATTTAAACGAATCGCAAGCGAAACAAAGAAGATATGCATTCGCAGACCTCGTGAGAAAAGATAAAATACCTACTTTTTAAGATATCTGTCTCAGATTTATACGCTCATGCTATTAATTTTGTGTGCTAGGTTTTCCTTTTGATCTATTGTATTCATGTTATATTAATCTTTTGATCTGTTTTATTTAAATAGATGAAAAGATAAACCTATCAAATAAAACATGTGCTGGCTGTAGCCGGACTTCAAAAAAGGAACCTCCTCTTTTTCTGAAGTCGGCTAAAAAAATTCGACCTTTCTAAATTCGACCGTATTTAGTTATTTTCACATTTATGTGTTTAACTTCGTCGTTTATGAACTTATTACGATAATCTTTTTTGTTGAAAGGGACATATCCCAAGGGTAGTAATATAAAGAAACCAAGATCTGATGATGGCATCCCAGAGAAATCGAGAGGAATCTTCAAAAATCGTAGGAGTGACTACTGTGTTTGTAACTATTTTACAAAGTGTTTTAAAGCCCATAATTAAATGAAGGTCTGGGGTCGATCTGATGATGAAGCTGAAAGACAGTCGAAGGAATTTCTTCACGATTTTCAGCAGTTACCTTGTGTTTGGGCTTGAATGATTTGTATTGATGAGAACTTCACACCTAAAATGGTTGTCAGGGTAGCCATTGTCTTTAGGGGTCTGATAATTATGACGAAGAACAGTTAAAAGAACTCTTCAATAGTTTACAATAGCTGCCTTGTGTTTGGACTTAGTTATATTGATGAGAAAATTCTTTTTCATTAATTTCTCAAACTATTCCAGCATTTCAATCTGTTGGTCATAATTTCATTACGATGAGCTGATGGTAAAAGATACAACTCCTTAAAAGTTAGTAGAGTTGGAGGATAAATATTCCACTTTCATAAGTATGTATAAACCTTTAGTTGTATACTTGTAAGCTATTCAGATGAGCTGTAAGTAAAAAGTTAAAACTCCTCAACAGTTAGTGATTAGAGGACGATTCTTTGGATATCATAGGAACGAATAGGACCTTTGTGGAATAATTTTATATGGAATTGAGTGCAAATGAGCTGACGTATCGCCTGATGGTAATCATTTAATTTGTTTAGATGAACTGATGCGTAAAGTTGGGAGTAGTATCTAGTTTTCTGTAGGAAAGAAAAGACCTGCAAAGCTGAGATCTGGATAATTAAACTACACCATATTTCTACACCTAATAATTATTAGTGTGTTAATTTAAATATTGACAATTAGTTTTAATTGTTGTCATCCGCGTAACGTTTTTTCATCATGCGGTTTCGACTCAACAGGAGTAACATTTAAAGGTGGTGGCTTCCATAACTCACGCGCTTTGTATGAAATACTACATACTACTTATTCCATTTTTAATTTACTATAAAAATGGAAAAATGAAAACTTAAAAAGAACGGACTTCAAATAAACAATAAGCGTAAACTTCCTGCATAGAAATAATAAAAGCGTAAAATAAGCTGGCTTTTACTTGACGGGCTTAAATTACAATGTGTCAATTCTTGTCTATACCTATTTCTATTTTATTAAATAAAAAAAAGATCTATTATTATAATGTGTGTTAGGGGCACCTTAAATCTGTTTGAATGTCAGTCTTGAAGTGGCAGGTGCTGTTTCATTTACGTGTCTCTATACTCCCTACATAACAGTCTGTGAAGGATCTCGGCTTACACCTAGATTGCACATTAAGCTGGCGTAAGCAAGCTACAAACCACTGCCAGAGAGTCACTGGCACTCTTCGGGCGCTTTATCGCCTGAGAAATTTTCTGCCTCCAAAAACCACCACTATGCTTGTGCAAACCCTTATCTTTCCTATAATCGACTATGGCGACGTGTGCTGTTATGACCTGAATGCAGATTGTCTCGATAAACTTGACCGTCTTCTTAATAACTGCATTCGGTTCAAACCTTCGGTCCACTAATAACCTCCTTCTTCGATGTCCCTCCCATACGTCAGAGTTTGTTGGCTCATCTTTCGTTTTCCAGTCCGTTCTTCTCTGGAATAAATTGCTTCTCGAAATCAGGATGGCCACCAACACTTTTTCTTTTAAGATAAAAGTAAAGCAGTACCTTATAAAACAACTTGCAGAATCAACATCTACATAATTGTCATCTATTAATCCTATTTTATCTCTTCGTGTATGTATGTATTTATATAAGTTATATCTAGTTGTATGTATAGTATGTATAAGTTCTTGTATGTATGTAGAATAGTTTTTATATATTACTTTTATTTGATATACTGCCAGATCTGTTTATTTTAATACATATTTTTCTTACAAAATGCACCTACTTCTTGCTTTCTCTGCATCACCCGATGGTTGATTGGCAAAGAATGCCTTAAGCATTAAGTCCGCCAATGTACCTAAAGTGCATGATGTATTAAATAAATAAATAACAATTGACACATTGTAATTTAAGCCAGTCAAATTAAAGCCAGTTTATTTTAAGTTTCTTAGTATTTCTACCCAGGGAGGTAATATTTGATGTATTTCAAGTTGTTTTTTTATGTATCATGGTACATCATAAAGATATGGCTCAATTCAATACCTGCTCTCAAATGTCAAGAACAAACACAGGTAAAAATATATATTAGACGTAAATTACGACCATTAAATATCGACTGAATGAAGAATCAATTAAAATAAGTGCAATATTTGTGATTTACTGACAAACCGTACTGTAGTGGAAATTCCATTGCCATAAATATAGTATTCCTAAATTTTAAGTAAATTAGATTTCATATCATTATAAACTTTTACAAAATCTTTAAAGCTAACGATAAAACCATCTATATATAATTAATATTTGTGTATATATTTCTAAACATAGCGACCAGATTTTGGGGATTAACTAACAAATATTTGTGCAACATTGTATAAAATACCTGATACTAAGATTGCTATTTTCGTAAGCTTGAATGAAAACGTCAAGGTAAATATATGATATTTATATTTGTCCATTCGTTTGCATCAACCGAAAACAATAGGTTGGCAGCGACAGCCATTTGTCAACGTCGAGAGAATTCATCTTACTGAAATAATTATAGCGCAGTGAATAAATCTAAATTGATGCATAGCTTGGAATATTAGATCTACTGTAATGTTATAAATGTAAAAGTAACACGAAGTTGTCAGGGTATCTTCGTTCAGAAAGTTTAATTTGAGTACAAGTGGGTGAAAAGCTAAGATTGCAATAAAGTAACGTGTAACCTAATTATACATTATTAGATATTAAACTGTGAATTGTATAAAGTATATTAACGAAATTGTCTCTTACCAACCGCATCAGCACACTTTACGCAGAAATTTTATCTACTTAGTGTGCGTGCTCATTACAACATTCTAATTTTTCCATTTTTTTATCGCATCGAGTGTATTTTTTACTTTTGTTGAACAGGATTTTTTGAGTTCATTTTTGATGTCTTTTTAAGATACTATAAATATTATTATAGTAGTTTATTATAAATCTTGAAGTTTGTATTTGTCATTATATTTTGTTTATATATTTAAGCTACGCGCTTTACTAGATAAGTTCTTTTTCATGCTCGACTTTTCATTATATAGATAGATATACTCAATACGAAATAGGATTAAATTTTCGAAGGAAGCAGGAAGAAGTATTCTGACAGTACTTTTTTTGCCACATTTCATCTATCATAAATATTACAGAAATACAATGAAGTTTCCAGTAATTGGTCATCCCACTTTGCGAAAACTGAATCTATATAAATATCAACTATCACAAAATCCCAACTGTTACTAACCTAAATTTAATAAGTGCCGTACCGTGGTGGTTTGACGGCACTGGATACGACGATTTTACATCGTAAGGACAGGACAGAGGTATATATTTGTTTAGAAATCGAGGTATTCTAAAATATACTCTGTTGCTGTAACGTACAGAACATTTTCTTTCATTGTGCCTTTTCAGTGTAAAAGACGACATCAATAAACCATCGATATCGTGCAACTACTCTATGTTCAAATATTTACGGTTATGTAACTGTAAGAGAACAAACATGTTATGCCATAATGTTCACGAACAAACTCATTTACACGTAACTTTAATAAAGGAGAAAAAGACAAGACAACTTATTATTTGAGGCCATTTAATTAAACGCTTGTATTCAAAGGAGATTTGAAGTATCATTATAAGTGTCTGGATTGTTAGGATAAAACAATTCAGATTTATTTGAAGTAAAGTATTTAGGGGATTCAGCACGCCTTTTCTGTTTAGAAGTATCTATTTTCCGGTAAAAGACTAACTGTTTTCTTTTGATGTTCTCATCGAGTCGCTCATAAACGAGCAAAAAAATACTATATCACAACTTACACAAGAACAGACTGATGTTTTCATTTATCATATATATTACTGTAAAAGCGTACATCGAAAGTGATAGTAGGTAGAATGTGACGGTAAATATTGCAAGAATGAAAGAGAAATGTTACGACCATTACCTAGCAGTTGTACAAAAGTTTCGCAGGGCTGGTACAAAACTACATATATTCTAATGTAGCATTATTCTATAGTCGTTACTAGAGATATTTGAATGCTAAAACATGCATTCTAAATATTGTTCGTGTAAGAGACGCTTATAAATTTATTATCTGTAAGAAAGAAAGAAAGAAAAAAAGAAAAGAAAGAAATATATTTATTTTGGCAACGAAAGAAAGTAATAAAACAATAAAAAAGATACCATCATAACAATATTGCAAGGACAAAAATGTAGGTACCCACCCAATTGTTCATTTTATAAACATTTATTCTTTTGTCCCGTCTTAGCTTATAATCTGATTATTATAGTCAAAATCGGATACCTTTGGATCCATAAAAACCTGTTTAAGAGGTATTTTTATTTTAATATTAGTAATTGCTAACCTTAACGTTTTTATTAGTATATATACTATATTATTTAATTTTGTTAAGTTCCCTTTGTTTGTTCTTGCTTTTCTATTTTAGTGGTTTTATTTTATCAATTTGAATATTGTCAATGTTATTTACATTTTAGAAGTGTTCAAGTGAAGTTTGGTATTATCAGTTTTATTCGTGATATTGTATGGTAACGTGTCATTTCATTAAATGAATAGTATGAGTACCTATAATGGGCTTGCCTTAAGAATATATTGTATATATGCTGTTGGTAAATAATAAAAATAAATAAGTAAACACTTTTCAAAATGGATTGATTACTGTTTATTCTCCAAATGTATTAAATTTCTTCTAAAAATTCATGTAATTAAGTTACGTGATAGTAACATGTGTATATCAAATAGACGTGTCGCAAATTATTAGAAAAGTTTGATGCGTTCGATTTCCATATTCCATTTCCAAATCGAACTTTCTTTTTTGGCAATTCGATTCATTGATTGTTTTGTACGAGACTTGTTTTCCACTTATTGATATCCAGGATATAAAACAAAATAATAATAAGCAATTCCAAACAGTCATAATCTTCAAATCTCAAATTACTAAGATCTAGCAATAGAACTCAGAACCCAAAGAAAAGTTCACACAGTACACACAGTTCCAATAGTTCTTTCATTAACTGGCATAATACCTAAAACTCTTACACAAAATCATCACATGCCGCCACACTCTATTTATCTGCTCCAAAAAGCCACCATACTCAATACCCGCCGCATTACCCGTAAATTTCTAATATCCTCATCTATATCATCCACCTACTCAATTTAACGTTTCATGATTGGCTTAGGCCCGCATGTCACGTATATTACCCCCCAGAAAAGGGAGATAAACGAAAAAGGTAACTTGTGTTATCTGTGTAATATATTTTGCATATTAGCTGACGCTCTTCCACCTTGTGTTCGAAGCCTTTGCTTTCTTACTTCTGGCTGTGCTTATTTTTAGTTCGCTGTCGTTCTTGTCCGGCGAAGATCTTGGAGGACTTCCGTCACAAATGTGCTACTTGCATCCTACGATGCTTTCGATGAAAGCTTCATCCCCACTAGGTTGTCTGATCTCATTTTCTGTTTGAGGGCAGATTCCAGGGCATCCCGCGGCCAATCGACACTGGGACGCGAGGAACACCTGTTGCGCATCTTCTACGATTCCGGAGCAAGTCAGGCACTCCGAAGAATCTTCATGGTGAAATCTGTGCAAGTCTGCTCGGAAACATCCGTGTCCTGAGAGAATTTGCGTCAGATAGTAGTTGACGTCACCAAGTTTGCGGCTTAGTCATGTATCCACTTGCGGGATAAGGCGGTATGTCCACCTGCCCCTCGTCGTGGCTACCCACAGCACTTGCCAACACCGAATGCAGTTTTGCCGTTCTTTGGCTCTGAGCTCTTCAGGGTCCAGCTTAGCCGTTTTGTTACGCTGATAGAGAGCTTGTCTCCTCAGCCAGCACCGCTATGGGCAGCATTCACGCAATGACACACACTGCTTCCTCGGAGACCGTGCGAAAAGCACTGGTTACTCTCAGTGCATTCCTCCTATACACTGGCACGTGGAGTGTGTCAGCCCAGATGGAAATTTCGTACGTTAACACAGATGTTATGACTGACGTCAGAAGAGATCTTCTCTTCTGCTTCGGGCCACCTACGTTGAGCATAAGCCACGACAACGTCGTTCCTATCACCGATGCTTTGGTAACTACATGCTCCGCCTGCTATTTGAAACTGAGTCGGGCATCAATCATCACGCCCAAGTACCGAAGAAATGGTTGAGACGTGATTTCATGCTTTCCCACCCTCAATGTGATCTATTCCAGCTTTTTTCGGGTAGTAATGTGTTTGAAAATGTGTGTGTGTGTGTGCGTGTTTGTTTGTGTATGTGTGTATGCGTGCGTGCGTGCATGGGTGCGTGCGTGCGTGTGTGTATATGTGCATACTTATTGTGGTGACACGGAGGCTTTACACTGCGATGCGATAAGCCAACAGTAGTCAAAAAATTAGTTACAATATAACTAGCAAATCTGTGGCATTAAAATCATTTCAATGCTAGGTCACATGTTCAAACAAAACATAGGCCAATAATAAAAGAACTTACATTTTCAATTTTAATGACGATTTTTTAAATGTTCATATTCTTTCTAAAAACAATTTTAGTACACACAGACCGTTACACGATGTTTGTTGCTGCAACACTACGTATTAGAATTGAAATCCCTAGACAATTTTCATTGCTAACCCTCTGCTTAACCTTGATTTTAAGTAGAAGCAGGTTGGTTAAAAAGCAGTTGTTTGACTAAACTAATTTTATTTACACTCTAGCTTTGTATGTGTATGAGTGTACAGTATTATTACTGTAAACTTACGCATATTTAAGCTATAGTGTATTATTCATTTTTTTACAGTATTATTACTGTACACTTACGCACATATAAAGCTATAGTGTATTATTAATTTTATGATCATTTCATTTAATATGGTAATTGAAACTATTTAATTTGGAAAGACATGTCAGTGTAATTTTTGTTTCTCTCAAATTTGTCTCGAGAAGAGTTTAAGTTGTTGGTTTTCACCCTCACAGGAGGTTTATATATATATACTAATGAATATGATTTATTTTCTGATACCATTATTATAGTTAGCTTGTTACTGTGCTAATTGTTACATTTATTATACACATAAATCAAGAAGTTATACAGTGGTTTGATTGTTGTAGCTAATATTGGCACACACACACACACGCACACATGCATATATATATATATAT
>PKRV01000042.1:141054-180135 GCA_003709505.1 Hyphantria cunea
ATGGTTAAATAAAAACCAATCACAATGCGAATGATAAACAACAGCATTCCTACAATATTAAAGTCATTTAACTTATACGAAATTGTATCATGGCTTTAATGGGTCGCAATAATATTTGTTGTAGTGGCTTGTACACATCTGAGCCATTATTTTAATATGATGATAGTTTAAACTGTTATTATGTTATTAATTTAAGTTTGGGCGAGGGTACAACATAATGGACTCGAGACGATATCTAGAGTATTGTTAGTTACATATAGTGAGATGATTTCAGTCTTTGTATCCACAATTAGTGAGTTTGTTGTGTCATTCATATACTGAAACGAACACCGTTATTATCACTAAAGTTAAAAATGGATTATCTACTATCAAATACCGTAAAGTAGTAGGCTTGTTAATGTACTGCACCTGTGTAATAAGCCAAGGAGCATCATTAATTTGCCTGTCGCGTGCTTACTGAATACTAGATAGCTTGAAAATAAACTATCAATGAACCAAAAATATAGATCGTACCTTTGCAGTTCGTATGCCTCCTTGAACATCACTTGAATTACAGAATAGAATACTAAAACTTTACTAGTATTTTCTACATAATAATTGCTTGCAGGTTTACACTATATTTGGCAAAATCAAGGTTTCTATCCTAATGGCTACATATATGTATACATATAAATAAAATTGTTACTTAACTCGCGGCTATCATAAATCTTGCTGTTTTGGGTTTGCCTTCTATACAATTTTAAACGTATAATTGTATATTACGGTGTTTATCTGAAACATGATGAAACGGAAAGTGGTCGACAAAAATTTTGTGGCTCATAAAAAGTCCGTTTTGTTTTAACCACTTAAATTCTTTATACTGGTTTTTTCTTTCGAAACGAACCAATAAGGCAGTCCCGAACTTCCCAGTCAGGTCATGGTTAAGTAAGTAACAGTAAATTTAGATTCGCGCCCCCTTTGTGTTGTAAAAAGTTACATCTTAATTTTACCCTTCCAATTTATTTCAGTCATCTAATGAACTGAATTTTTCTGACATCAAACGCGAAAATGTTTTGTAAATATTGGAATGCTTGATCGTGCTTTAACAATAATGTACGAAAAGGTCCGAATGTTTTTTTTATTGTTTTATATTTGGCTTCAACCGAGCTAAATTGTTTTTTTGGCCTCAATTTTTTTTGTAGTTTACCTCTAAATTATGACTTTACCGATTAATCAAAATATATTTTTGTTTAGGTAGCTATATCTGTTTAGCTCCATTGTAATTTGAAAAAAAAAGTCTTAAAGTAAAAAATGCTTAATTTCTAATAAATATTTATTATAATTTAACCAATGTAATTTTTCTAAGTTACGGCGTGGTTGTTTTATGTAAATTCATAATTAAAAATATAATGAATTGGTTTTTTATATATTTTTTTTGTTTAAATAAAATTGCTGTTGATGATGATGGCGTTAATCAGTTTTGTTTTGTTTATTCAATCAAAAATTGGCAGATTATTAAGGAGAATAACCTAAGTAATATTTTAAGCCTGTCTTTGTAAAGAAAACTACCCGACTGCTAAAGAAAATAAAAGTTTTTCCAGTAAAGTAAGCGTCTTGGGTTAGTTAGTTAACTTTATTATCACCTCGTACCTTCCAAATTGATGAATGAGGTTTTCAGGTAACGTATTTCCTATTTATCTTTAAAAACCCAAGCATTCTTAGATAGCTCATGGAAACAAAAATGTTTGTGTTTGGCCTCGTGCAGCTTCATTTCTTTAGTGCATTTATTGCAATTTTCTTTTAAGGAATGTTCATTTTTTAAATGTGTTAAATTACCATTTAATAAAAAAATAAGTATTTAATTAACAAGCATAGTGGTCGTTGCAATTATAAAATAAAGATATTGCATTCAATGTTGAACTAAAACAATCATCTCAGTCATCAAGAATCCGTTATTAATGTAGGAAATTATATGTTTTAAACTTTGTTTTAAAATAATTGATTTTTTATTTTAAAATGATTGATTGATTATCTAAACTTGAACATAACATGTTAACCTGAGATTTCCAAATTTAACCAATTTTGTTTACCGCTAAGGGCTACCAAAAAATGTTACGCCTCTGTATTTGGTGATTAATTCTTTCAACCCAAACCTGTTTACTTCATTACGTACCTCTTAAATTATATAAGGCTACACTCAGATAATAGGTTTCGTTATTAATAGAAATGATTTTTAGAGTAATAAAAAAAAAAATTTGTAAGACTAAAATATATTTGTCTGTTGTGTATATCTGATATATACAAAGTTTGGGAGTAAGACTAAAGCCGGTGTTATAAGCGTAAAATTCAAATCCCGTCGGAGACTGAGATACAGACAGAATGTAGATATTAGCGTCCAAAATAAGTACGGCATTCCCCAAATGTTACGTTTTCTTTGTTTATTGTTACTAATTGTTCGCTCGTCTTATCTAGAAAACATTTAAAAAATAAGGGTCCAAAATAAAAACGACATTCTCCAAATGTTACGTTTTCGCTATTTATTGTAAAGAATTGTTTGCTTGTTTTGTCTAGTAAACATTTAAAAATAAGAGTCCAAAATAAAACGACATTCTCCAAATGTTACGTTTTCTTTATTTATTGTAACGAATTGTTTGTTTTTTTATCTAGTAAACATTTAAAAAATAAGAGTCCAAAATAAAAACGACATTCTCCAAATGTTACGTTTTCTCTATTTATTGTAAAGAATTGTTTGCTTGTTTTGTCTAGTAAGCATTTAAAAAATAAGAGTCCAAAATAAAAACGACATTCTCCAAATGTTACGTTTTCTCTATTTATTGTAACGAATTGTTTGCTTGTTTTATCTAGTAAACATTTAAAAAAAAGGGTCCAAAATAAAAACGACATTCTCCAAATGTTACGTTTTCTCTATTTATTGTAACGAATTGTTTGTTTGTTTTATCTAGTAAACATTTAAAAAATAAGAGTCCAAAATAAAAATGATATTCTCCAAATGTTACGTTTTCTCTATTTATTGAACCGAATTATTTGCTTGTTTCATCTATTTAATTAGAAAAGAAATAAGGATCCAAAATAAAAACGTCATTTTTCCAATGTTATGTTTTCTTTATTTATTGTAACGAATTGTTTGCTCGTTTTTTTAGTGATAATTTACAAGAAATATTAGTGCAGAAAAACGACATTCTTTAAATGTTAAAATTTATTTATTTGTTTTTACTAATTGTTTACTCGTTTTATCTAGTTAATATTACGACAAAATAACACTCCAAGTAATAGTAAAAAAATTACAGCTCCAAGCACAGTAGATCTGAGTATTTCATATGAATTTCAGCTTTATACCTCCACGCGTTCCTGACAAAAAGGGTCTTGACACACATACAGACGGGCAAATAAGTGATCCTTTAAGTGTTCTGATTTTTCCTTTTGAGATACGGAACCTTTAAAACGACAACCAAATACTATGTTTTCTTTATTTATTGTTGCTAAATGCTTGCACGTTTTATATAGTTGATAAATTTGGCTAATAACTTTCCGCCAAAAGTATAAGTTATGGAATACTTTTAGAATTGACTATCGCAATTTGCCTTTGTTTATATTATTTTTCTTATATGAGTAATTTATAGAATCCTATGGTATAACTGACTGCTTTTATTACTAGTTTTCTCAACACCTGAAATGATAATAAATATAGAAAGATTAAAATTACTTTCCTCATGATTTATATTCGATGTTATGAAAACCGTAACCAGGTTATATAAATGGCATTTTAAGTCTATAAAAGATGATATTACATCATAGATTATGGCATTGTATTCTGAAGCGGCGCCAGGTGATTTAGCATTTATGTTGTGTGGATACATCTTACTTTAATTTCGACGCTATACTCGTTGACTTTGAACAAGGTACATATAATATTGAAATATTAAAAACTCTCAGAAATAAATCAAATTAATTAATTTTGTCTGAAAATCTCTACAAATATTTAAAAAAACAAACTATTTTGACTGCAATAAGTTTGTAATACGTTGACTGTTTGACTTTTGGTTCAAAATAATGTCCATAATGTATTACGTAAGTTATATCTTAGTTATCGCGTGTCTTGGCAAGCGTAAAGTTGGTGTAATTAATAAAAAACACCCTGGCTCGAATCAATATGAAGCCTGATTTTATCGCGAACCACAAAACTTGATTTCATGACCCGCCATTGACTCGCAGAAAAACACGAATTGTTGTAGAATAGTTATATGGAGCCAGTATAATCGAACTAATTCTATAAATAATCACACTAGACACTTTTGTTTTGTAAATAACGTTCATTTTTTTCATTTGAAAATACAAGAAAGTTCCGATGCTTCAATAAATTTAATAATGTTTTAAGATTCTTACCGTTACACAAACATTTTTCCGACACTCGCGGAAAACTTAAGCCCGAAAGAATTCAAAGTTTACAAAAAGAAATAAAAAGTGCCTTTCTAAGGCATGATGGCAGTTTTCCAACACTTAAAGTTTCGATTTTCTAATATTTTGACTCAGTGAATCTGAATAACTTCAATGGACATAAAATAATAAAAGATACTTTAGTATAGTTAGTACGTATGTTGGGGAGCTTCTCTTGGGCTACGCGTGCCTTCGGAGACAGCTCGACTCACAATGAAGCATTTCGAAGTCCAACCTTTTTATATATATATATACCGAAGGTTCTGGAGAGGTTTGCACTTGCGCAATACACTTCTTTTACCTTTGCCCTCCTATTATCCCCGCCATTAGCATTAAATAATTTTCATTATTCAGATTTATTAAAAAAAGATGTTTTCGGTGATTATATTATTGACATATGTAATTTTAAAATGTTATACTTAATAATACTCTGCTTTTTTTTCATAATTTTTGTGAAAGTTTTAAATAGGTTTTTTTTAGTTTATATTTTATAAAGTAATTTTAAAAGTTTTCTATACAAGTATAAACTAAATAGCACTTTACTTTAGATTGTGAAATGAACAAACATAATAGATAGAGAATTAGAATCAGATAAGAGATATTCTAAAATATCTAAGTGAGCATTCAGGCAGAAAAATATGTAAACAGTTTGCCGTCGGCCGACGGACCGTGCGAGCGGTTTCTCCCTTACGAAAAATTTGCGGGCTGGCACAATAAATAAAACGTATCTTGTGTGTTTAAAGTAACTGGTTTTGGTAAATGTACTTTTACACTTAGATGTTTAGTTGCTTGGGGTAAAAGAGGTTAAAGGGTGTGAAAGTGGATATAGTATGTCTATTAAATAAGTTCGTGAAGATTTTTAATTATAACATACTATTTGGGGTGTGTGATAATTGTTATTGTTATGTGAAAATGTATCCAAAGGGTGTGTAGAGTGTCGGTCTGCCTAATTTCATCCTGAGAAAAGCTCTCTACACATTATGGTAAGATAACAACTTTTCGGCAGTTTACCAAAATCTACTTGAGATATTTAAAGTTATTTATTCTGAGTACGCGTATTACATAGCTATTCAAATCTCATGACGTTAGGTGATAAATTTATACAACTTTTGGGTTAGGGATACTATGCGGTGGCAAAGTTTTGCTTCGCACATAATGATATATAATTAACTATTAGGTACTATCCTTAGTAAGTATATTTTTTGAATGGTTAGTTCTTGAAACGGTTATATTTTGCAAAGGTTAAATCACTTTTTAATTGATTTGCGTAAGTGACATTTTAAATAATTATACTTTACTTAAAATGCGTATTGTAGTTTTCAAACCTTCTTCTTTAAAAATAAGTAAATTTAGAATTCTAAATCACGATAACCTTTCATTCTGAGATATTTGCACCTTTTCATCTTTTATATTTAAGAAAAATTTTACCCGGGAATCGAACCCGATACCTTATAGTTTGTCCGATCTAAGGTGATTTTGACAGGTCAAACTGATATTTCGTAACGACAAAATGCAATTATGCATTTTTTCTAATTTAATTATAATTTATACTGCTAAGTTGAATGAATGTAATGTGGCAAATTTCAGTTTAAATTTCAAAAAATGATAAAATAATCGCGTGATTCTTCATTTCTGCAAGTTACCCTAAAATAGTTACTGTACTGTACTGTAGTTTTAATTTTTCATTTTAGTAATGTGACATTTTAATCGTGTCGGACGTAATGATTACTCGTTTTATTTTACAAATCGAATACTCTGTAAAGACTTACTAACCAGAAGTCATCTCCGATACAATTAATAGCTGTTATTTCTTATTCGTTTCTTTCATTATAAGTTTATGTTTTGTTATAGATGTGTTTATATTGAAGAATTATTAAGTTAAAGAATTGTGTAAATGTTTTTAATTTCAAACTAAAATATCAATCCGTGTTTACTGCGAATAACATAAATATTAACTTTTTATTACAAAATGTCTTCTACACTAATATTTTAAGAAGAAAGATTTGTATTATTGTATGTAACGAATAAACTCAAAACTATTAGACTGATTTGAAAAGTTCTTTCACAATTAGGAAGCTAAATCATTCACGAGTAACAAAGGCTATATAATATTGGCAAAGGCTAAATATTAGCAAAAAATTAGGAATCCGTTTAAAAACTTTGATATTGTAACCCGAGGAGTTAAGAAGTATCCAAAAAATCATATATCGCGTGTTCTGCGGAAGCTATTGACAATAGAGCAAAGTGATGTATTACAGTTTTATTAAAGTCATCAATATCTACAAAAAATCACCATACCATCATCATCATCAGCACGGTACCATATATCTAACTATTAGAGCTATGTTACTATAACTACCTTTTTATAAGATAAAATTTGATTTTTTTTTATTTTCTACAAATATGGTACATTATAGAGATCTTAGGGCTAGATTTCCGTTCTTCATAGGTATTTCATCTCCTGAATTCAGCAAGCAAATACACAATGATAATAATATTAAATTTATTAACAACAATCAAGAACAACAAGTGTTTTATTGTGACTTATTAATTTTACAAAACAACGACACTTAAAAAAATGACAATTGTTTAGAATTTAAAACCTTATAAACCAAATCCTGCATATATTTGATTTAATAGTCATTTCGATGTGATAATGTTATGTCATCACATTACATTACGGATTTTATACTGATAGTCATTATTTTATAGTCATAAACTCATTTGTGGTATAAATACAATTTTTGATTAACCAAACCCTCGATTCCTTCTGAAAATTATTTATTGGTAGCTCTCTGATTTCTTTGGAGATTGCATTGAAAATTTTTACCGAAATTACATTCCAATTTTTTTACTGTGTGTTATTTTGTACTCAGGTTAAAATATGTGAGAGTGACGTCGATACAAAATAGGCCTCATTATTTGTACCTTGTCCTTCTCCTTATCCAAATAAATAATGTCATATTCAAGGCTTATTACTTATAAATTACTTTTTGAATTATTCAAATCGGACATATCATTCAAAAGTTATGATAAGTATCGTATTTATCAAAAACGAAATTGAAACTGATGGTCTCAAGGACTAATGGTTTTGTCTACAATAAAGGATAAAAATATTGAATTTGAATTGAATTGAATAAGTGTTAAATCAAATCTGTGTAATCTTCCATATAATATGCTTTTTTATTAAGCTACGACACGAAGTGTGAGAGATGTTTGTTATAAGCATGACGTGTGGATCTATGCGTCTATGTGTATATCTGCCTGAGGGTCATAGCTCCAAAACGGATGATTTTGATTTATTGTTTTGTCAAAAACAGACTTGATCGAGGGTTCTAAGCCTAGAAAGTTTGCTACGAGCGTGACAAAAGTTATAATTGTTTTTATGGCTGTAAAATGGTGACCAGACTGATGATAATATAAACATACTTATGTATTGTATATTTCTAAATAAATACCTATTTTAGATAAATTACATCCAGACAGAGAATAAATTATTGTGTTCATCACACAATATCAGACTAAGCCGATTATTAAGTGTATTATTATTCTTTATTCTTGTTATTAGTGTTACTTGATAATATTTTTATAACCACACAATACAGCCCTGATGGGGCTTTACAACACAAAAAATAATGAGACTTTTTAGAGAAGCATGTAACTGTTATAAAAGGTGACTGGGAGAAAGTGGTACAGAAAACAAAATAAAATCAATAGAAGAAGACTTCCAGACTAATTATTCGTTTCGACAATGTTTTTTTTGTCTCAGATAATGAAGAAGATTCATCAGAAAATGATTAAAAATCACTACATGTGTCCTTGTATTATGCCGGAATCCCCTCCGCCTGATAACAGTTAATGAACAGTTCCTAATTCTTGCACCAGAGTAACCCAAATGCAAAACAAACAACAGTAGAATTAAATTCAATTACTGGTTTCCATTGCGTATTCTATGCAATATTTATACAACAACCGCAACGATGACAAATATTTATATTACGTATAGTTTTGTGGTAAACAACATGTAGGTGAAACATATTTCTAAAAAAAAAGACCTAATTATATGTATTTTAAAACGATTACCGATGCTTCATATATATAAATAATTGTTCATTCATTTGTAATCTTAATCGAATAATCTCAGTGTTGGCTAAACTAAATGTCGACTGTCAAAATCACCCTTTCAGATCAGTCAGATTATAGGAGAACATTTTTTGTTTTTGCGAAAGACGGTCCCCATTTCATGTCATCCACATTTTTTTTTATCATTAATTCCATCACAAAGAAGACTTGAATACTCGAAGACTTAGAATTGAAGACTTGAAATACTTGATATTGGCAGAAATAGCTGATCCGACTGATTGCCATATCATCAAAAGAAGAAGAAGTTAGATTATAGGCACAGCAGTCGCATATGCTACCACGGCGCCACCGAGGCAGTCCATAACTTGAAATAATAGATACTAAATTTCGTCCGTAGCTCCGGACACGTGTTCTCAGTTATCACAGTAAATAGAGGCTTATGTAACATTTTTTAGCATAAACTATATCGCTGTAAAGTTTTATCTAAATCCGTTTAGTAGAATCCGTTTTGGCTTGAAGAGTAACAAACATCTATACATACCAGCGTTGCCATATCGTATTTTAAAACTTGTTAGTAAAAAAAAAGCTGGATTCTTTCGTCGAAAGCGGGAAAAAAAACGTATATAACCTATATAAAATATATATACGATATATGAGTGAAAAAAATTGTCGTTCTCAATATTCTGGTTTTTCTGCTACCTATCGTCCCTTGTTGCTTGTCAATTTTATTGATGATAAAGCATTTCCACTACCTACACTTTCGGGTCCGGTCAGTTACTCCCGAAAAACAGGACAGAGTCTGTCCCGCGCGGGGCATAAAAAATTTGATTCAAAAATTCGGACGTCCTACCAATACCGGTACGTCTGGCAACGCTGATACATATTCACAAACTTTCACATTCGTAATATTAATAGAAAGCAAGATTAGCCAGGATTTTATGTATGTCCTCTTAATTTATCCCTGTAATTATAAAGTAGAAAACATGATAATTTAAATAGTAGTTCTGGCTCATAGGTCTTTAATATGAAATAGTGGGGGTCCCTTTGCGTGAAATAAAATGTCAGTATCTAATATTAAGCCAGCCATTCTATATTTTCTGTCTATGATGTCTTAGAACAAAAATTAAAATGAAGCAGTTGTTCAAATAAGACCAGTAATAAATAGATGGTTCTCACATAAAACAGTTTACTCCTGGACATAAGCATCTCCCTAGAAAGAAGGTTTTGGCCTGCTAAAAAAACTGAAACTGCATCAAAGTTCATTGAGTACTTTAAAAATCTAAGTGAACAGCCAGCGGATGCAACTTTATTTTATACTATGTAAAGATAAACTAACATATTTAAAACAAAAAAAACATATGAAAAAGTTACAGATAACATATATATTAGATCAAGACAAATTAGCTGGTTCTTTGCGATAGTTCTTTGAATTCGGGCGTCGATTTTAAACCAGTACGCTTGATGAGACAGCACACCGTGCATAAAATTACAAATACACGTCACAATTCATAACAGAAGAAATGAAAGAAACAAATTATATATTTTAAAATATATTATTTAAAATATATTATTTGAATCGTGTAATTACGTCTCAACTCATTTGCGGGTAGGTAAGTTTGCTGTTAACGCTGCAATGCCTCTGTAGAGTTCGCTGGTCTGTTAATAAGCTTGTCGTAATGGAAGCTACGAATATACATATTTCAAATTGGCACCTGGTTTAATTAGAAAAATACATATTATGTATACGCAAAACTAGTACACGTACAGTTAAGCAACTTAATTAAATAAAAAAACATACCTATTATATTCCCCAAAAATTTTGGTTAAATTATAGATATAACGAAATCGGACTAACACCAGATTGGTATAATAATATCAGTGTTTTGGGAAGGTAAAAAGAAATAATACAACGTTTTTTCTGCAGTTATAACATTTCTTTCTACACTATGATATTTTTTCTTTACCTTTCACTTATAGGGTGTATATAGATCCAATTTGGATTCCGACACGAACGCTCAACGTTAGACGCGATAGAACGCGTCCATTCCTTGTCGGAAGAGGTTGTCTGTCGGGGGGGAGTGGCGTTAGCGGTCAATATTGACATAGTCAACGCCTTTAGCTCCCTCCCGTGGTGGATGATTAGAGAGGCACTGGTGTATCACCAGTTGCCCCTTTATCTGCGGGACATCATCATTGCCTATCTTAGCGATAGGTCCATATCCTATATGCGTCGGGACGGCGAAGAACATCGAAGGGACGTCAGATGCGGGGTTCCCCAGGTCGGTCGGTCCTAGGACCCTTTCTGTGGAACCTCGCATATGATGTGGCCCTGGGGACCAGTTTACCCCATGAAGTGAGTGTCATCTGTTACGCGGATGACATGCTAGTACTGGCTAGGGGAGATGGCTTCCAGGAAGTTCTGGGGCTCGTCGAGCTAGGGATAGCCTGTGTTGTCCACAAAAACAGTGGTCTGGGTCTAAGAGCCCTGAGGTTTCACAGAAAACGCGGAGGTTCCTACCCGCTCGCTTATTAGAGTGGGAGGGGCGGAGGTCGAGGTTGGCGGCCACATCAAGTATCTCGGCCTCACCCTAGACAGCCGCTGGAGCTTCGAGGAACAATTTGAGCGCACGATCCCCGAGTTCGGGGTGTGGCGGGCTCTCTACAAAGGCTATTGCCTAATTTGGGGGGTTCGCGAGAAGAAGTTCGCTGCCTCTACTATGCGGTGATACGATCCATAGCCATTATGGGCCAAGCGCCTATGGGTCTGCTCCCGCTGCCGAGCCAAGCTCAACCAAGCGCAGCGAATAACGGCCATTCAGATCGTGCGAGGGTACCGCACCATCTCGTTGGAGGCAGTGGCAATCCTGGCTCGTTTCCCGCCTTTTGATATCCTGGCGGAAATGGACGCGAAGGTCTATGACCAGATTGGTGCTATCCGCCGGGTGAGAGCGGGGAAGACCAGGACGAGCTTGAAATGCGGCGGAACGCTCACCGACAGGCACTGCCACAGTGGCGCTAGGGTTGGAACAGCTGCAGAATGCACGTTAACGCGCTGTTGATACCTTTCCACCTAACCTCGAAGCTTGGGTAGGTAGGGAGGGAGGTCGCATCACCTACCGACTGACGCAGATACTCACCGGGCATGGTTGCTTTGGTAAGTATCTGAATAAGATCGGAAGCTAGGAGACGACATAATGCCACCACTGCGCAGCCGACTGGGTCTGCGCCCAGCATACGCTGGAGGCCTGCCCCGCGTGGGAGTCTGTATGCGAAGTCCTAGTCGACCAAATCGGACGAGATCTATCCCCGCCAGTAATCATTGCTGTCATGCTGGCGTGGGAGGAGGGCTAGGGTGCAGTGGTCTCTTTCTGTGAAGCTGTAATGCTCCAGAAAGAGATAGCTGAACGGGATCGGTAGAGGGCCGATGCCGCGCGTAGGCAACGTCGGCGGCGACATCAGCCTCGATAGGACCGCAAGCTGCCAAAAAGTAGAGCCTCTGGCAGCAGATTGATTGCTGCGGTCAGCGGTAGGAGGGCAGCCTGGTCGCAAAACTGCATCCAGCCCGCAACATATAAAGATCGGGCCGATAGGCAGAGGGAAGTTAAGGCTTCCGCCCGGCTAGAGTCTTTATAGGCACGGCGCCGATTCTAAGGGGGACCTGGATGGTTTTTAGTGGAATAAAAAAAAGGGTGTATGTAGATACTAAATGCGCTTTACAGACAATAAGGTAAGAGAATAGTATCTTGAACTTGACTTACCCTTGTTTGTAAGCTTTACACGCACACAAAAGATATCATATATTCTGTTCATCTAAAAGATGTTTTATATTATAACTGGTGGTGGGCTTTAAAAGCTACTTATTTTTAAAACACTGGTTTTATTTCCTTCACATTATTTGCTATATTGAATTATCCATTTTTTGTGTGTAGATATTTGGAAATATAGTCAGTTCAGATTAGGTTTTATAGTCCGTTCAATATGTGTGAGTATAAATTTTATTGAATATTAATAGTAAGTTGGTAACATTTTTCTTCATTATTCAATAATTATTTCTGTGTCTAAGATAGAGCAGTTGAAATGAAAGACTGATATCAGTCAGAGCGAGTGCGTGTTTCACGCGATTACCACATAAACAAACTTCGACTTGACGTCAAACCATAAAAGGAAACTAGTACATCTACAAAGCCAGTAGGAACTGCTAACATATACCATGCAGAGAATTACAAAAGTCCATTGACTGCACAACATCATTTATGAAAAAAAATATTTAAAAGTTGTAAATACGAGTTTTATGTTTTTTTATTTTTTGTGAGCGAACAGTTGCGAGACCCCGTTGCTGAGGGCTAAAAGGATCACAAGAAAAGAAATGAGAATTCCAAATTGTAAAAGTTCCATTTCATACATACTTGCTAGGGTTTTCGACAAGCGACTAAGGGTTATACTTACAAAAAATGTACACTTGACACTTTTCGTGTCCTACTACTTTGAATATTTAAAATGTAAGTCGTTGTTACTTGTAACTTTCGTCTTCAATACGATTTTCTTTGTTTAAGCAGTATAATATTCTTATTTCGTGATATAGTTATTATATTGTAAAAATTTTACGGAATTTTTGTCATAATTTCTTTTTGTATCGCTTTATTGTTTCTATCGTGTTTGATGATACTTGCATAGGGTAGCACAGGATCCTGGTTGTGGGTCATATAATAAGACACGCTTCAGATAAGACAAATGAATGATGAATACTCACTCCCATAGGTCTTCAGAATTAATAATATTTTGCAATCAGTACATCAAATATAAAATAAAGGTTAAAAGTGATAGCTTGTTAAAATATAAAACGAATTTCGAAGATTATATTAGACAGTACTAAAGTCAGTAAAATTGTTTTTATATCTTTGGTCTTATATTGCTATGTAGTGTATTAATGTAAATGAATTATATTTTTCTTTGTTTTGAGGAAATAAATATCAAGTTATTTTACTCCAACACTTCTGGCTTTTCTTAAACTAATCATTAGAGGAGGCAAATCAAATAGTTTACTATGTTTATCTCATAATATCGACTACTGACTTGTTAAGAAAGTATTTGTTATTATTTTAAACACCTATAAAATATATCATATACACTTATATGCTTAAGATGGGGTGTCCTAAGGGGACAGTGCTGGTCCTTTTGGAATAAAGGCTCCACGATTTTCCCTTAAACTGTACCCTAGACGCGTATGCGGATGACGGTTTATTATTTGTATAATCTGATACTAGAACGGGGCTTGAGAAACTAGCCAATAGATGTTAGCTTTTGCACCGAACACAACTTTCCAGCTATTTCTGAGAAAGGTAATTTTAAATCACTGCCGTGTATTAAATATAAAAATGTAACTATTTAAAATAAAACCTCACTTTGGATTAATTTCAAAAAGAAACTATTCATTTATCGAACACATTAGAGCAGTTAATGAAAGGTCTAAAAGCTCTCGAGGTATTAATGGCTACGTGGGTCTGTCATTTAATACACTAAAAATCTTATAATGAGCTAATTATTTGGGTTCTATTTGCTATGATGTACCTGTAAATACCGATAGGGCGACTGTAGTCGCTGTCCATCGCAAACTGTTACAAGGTAAACGACCTGAATTGATTTTCTTGTGCAAGGCATATATAACGGTTAGCACTGAGGCTTTACCGATGTACGTGGGTGTTCTCCCGGACGACCTTAAGGTACAAAAACGAGCAGCCATGTACTATTCCACACTAGAAAACATTTAATGCTATTTTTTGGGCGTACGAGACCGCGATAAAGTCATAAGATTGTTTCAAAAGTAAACCGATGTCTATAACGACCTCATAGATAAATAGAAACAACGATGGGACGAATAATCTAAGGGGCCCACCTTTACCAGCTCTTTCCATCTGTTCGCGAACGGTCGTCGAAGATACGGATTGAGGTGGATCACTGTGTCACTCAATTTCTTACAGGCCGCGGTAACTTTAAGAGCAAACTACACTCATTTAAATTAGTCGATTCACCATTCTGTCAATGCTCAACACCTTACTCTAGCATTGAACATTCAGCTCATCATACTATTATTCTTTGGAAACCTATTCTTTGGTACAAAGAACGTAATACTTTAAAATATTGAATAGCTCACAAATAACTAGAGCGGTACACTATGGGAATCTTATGTCAACCGCGGTGAATTTTCGTCCGTTTAGGTGATTCTGCTATACATAAATTAGATATATTTAAAAAGGGAATAGATTTAAAAAGATGTCTGCCTATTTAGACTTCATTTTGTCTCCCGTTTTTATAGAGGGGGAAGTGGACTGATTATATTTCCAACGCAACTTACAATTTTTACTGGGTCTTCCCGAGCGTCATAACTCGGTGTGTGTTGATCCTGGTGTACATGAGTCACCGTGATGGGCATGGGTGGGATTAGTCACTTATAGACACAAACAGTAATACAAGGCAATTACATTCAGTAAATGTGCATAAAAAACTCCTTTCTGAGAAGAAGTTTAGGTCCAGTAGTGGACTGCTACAGACTGTTTTAATATAATTAATATTTCAACAGATCGTTTTAATATAAAAAATATTTCTTGTTGTTATAATTTCCGAGAGATCGCTCTTGGTATTCTTGTATAACTTTTTATAATGAAAATCAAAAGTATAAGCGGATTTTAGGAAGTTCAAGCGTGACAAAAGGTATGTACGTAACAATCTAATTCATACCGATTCTTTCAAAAATGGAACCTTCTGTAAGTTAATTAAAAGTTTAATGGTATACCGCCTAATAACTTAATTTCGTCTTTTATCTTTTATCAAAGAAGGACAAGATTATTTTGAGATTTTAGTTATATTAACTTAGATTCAAGTTAATTTATAAATAATATAGCTTTGAAGTGGTTCTTTACTCACTAAAACCAATGTTTGTATGCAACATGTCTGTAAATTGATTTACATCCATATTGTAGTATGTTATGTTTAAGGCTATATGCAGTCTTTTAGTGGTATCGAGTCCTATTTGCTTTACATATCGACTGAAAATGTAAACTTTCACATAACAATTTCGGCATAACAAATCAAATCACTCAGGCCTAATAACGTGACACCTAGATACTGTAACTTATATTGATGTTAGAAAAATTCTTTTATGGAACTCAAAGTTTATACTTGCATATAAACTTCTACTTTCATTCCGATGTATTAGAACTTCGATATATGAAAGACTTGATAGTAATAAAATTATTTTAATCCAGCTGACCCGTGCCCACTTCATTGGACGTTAACCGCCCGCTTTTTTTCGACTTGATTTACGTATACAATAGTATTTTTAACTGAGTATTTATTGTCATAATAAAACATGGCCTATGTTACTCCTGAATATTGTCGCTTTCCTTTGTGAAAGAATTTTCAGGATCGGATTAGTACTTCCGAAGATCACCCCTACAATCATACAAACAAAGTTAGAAACTTTATCAGAAATGTATCATTGTCCCACTTGTAACCTACCACTTTTTAAGAATAGAATGATAGTGGCGGATTTATTAAAACCTGTTGTTTCAAGTTCGGCTATAATTTATAGAATTTTTATTTTTTGAATTTTTGCACTTTTGCTTCGTATAAACTTTGATTGTGTCAAATTTCGTAGCGTTCGCAAAACTCTCATAAAAAGGAGGACAAAGTCTTTGCTTAACGTATTAACATATGAATAGATATTAATAGTGAGTTAATTATCGCTCTCTCTGCAGAGAGAAAGATAACGGCAGATAAGTTGCCCTATACCAATCCCTCTGCCCAGTGTCGTACCGTAGGAGAAAGTGGAGAGTGCCTGTCCAGATGATTTTTCTAAATGAATGTAGCTCCATTCTTACCTCTGAATTCTCGGGAATCTGATGCCTTCTCCTGAGCGAGTCATGATACCGAGGGTCTTCACCAGACACAGCTCTTTGGTATGAAAGTCTTCTTCCCTTTAAGTCGGTCTTGGAACCATAGTGATTGCTTTGCGGGATTGTTGAAAAGTCCTGGTAAGAATTAGAAGGTTGAATCTCACTACTTTTCTCATCTTGAATAATACGCCTCAAGTAGTTTGTCAGACCTTCACTCGCCACCCAAGTTACTCTGTAAACAATTAGTTTAATAAATATAAAAAGAAATTAGCATAAATAGATAAAATAAATTTCTGCCGTAAAACTGTAGATAAATATAAGATTATAGTGGATAAAATACTTAGCAAGTTTATGTAAAAAGTAACATAAATAAATTATAACTAATTGTAGTATGTATCATTGTTATCTAAGCATTTTTAATGTTATAGGTAGTTCATTGATCCCTTTACTATAGAAAGTCATAAGGGGTCGAGAATCAATATGAATCTATGAAGACGATTTGGACTGCCACATCGGAGATTAAAAATTGGCAGTCCTAAGAACTGCCGATAGAAGTGGAAATTTATTATTTAGAATGTTATTTATAAAATTAATGGGTAAAATTAGAAATTTCGCACGAAATTTCTAATTTTACACATAAATAAAATGGTCATCGGTGACGCGGTGACGTTGACGCGAACTCATAAGATCCTCCTACTAAAAATATATTTTTGTTCACCAAAAAGTGCTTAACGCGCCTAAAGAAATTTTACTTCAAAAAAATTCTTGTAAGAAGTTATCCAAATTGGGAAATGTGGAGACGGTGGAAGTCACAGAATTTCAATTGCAGCTCCTTTAGTTTTACGGCCGTCTGCTGTGCAGTGTGTTGTCTAGCCCTATCCTTAAGCAGCAGTGGTGTAAAGCGATTGACCAGACTGGCTTGCTTATCAGGTAGTTCTTCCATCATTGAACAGAACGACACCGGCACTCGATCACCAAACACTCGCAAGTAATTTCTTTGAGTTAATTTTTGGTTGGGGCAGGATTTGGCTGGTTTTCTAAAGTTCAGTATTTGCGACGAGCGCTTCCGATTATCGCAAAGGATCCCCTTTAAGCAAAGTAACGCAACGGTCGACGCATGTTTGTTATTTCACTTCACTCAAAACTTGAGGTGCCCACCGTCCAAGCTTTTATATTTTCCCTATTGCTTCAGGTGGATTAAAAAAGTTTTATCACTCACAGCGAAGCCTGCAGCCAACTGTGAAATGGTTAACAATGGATTTGCGTTCACAATAGCCCTTAAATCTTCATTATCCACTTTTGTCTCCGTCCGTCCACGGGGCTTGTTATGAAGGTCGGAATTTCCAGAATTAAAACATTGGAACCAAAATTCTACCGTTTTTTTTGCGACACCAGCGCCGCAAATTTAATCCTTCAAGCTTTTACTGCATCACTTATGCTACTGTAGTCTCGTACTCGTATTCGTAAATAAAGCAAACTATATCTAAAGAAGGCACACTATAAAAGTTTCTATGTATGTTTCCACACATAGCTAACACTATTCCTATAAAATTTGATAGATCATTAATAGATGTAACGTGTATTAAATGGAAAAACAACATTAAAACAATTAGGATACGAATATTCCTATAAAAACACGCTATTAACCATTATCGAAGCACTTTCTACTATTAATTAGCGTCCATATAAATACATTAAAACCATTATAGTCATCATAATTTAATATTCAGGTAATGAGTAAACACATTGTAATCTAGCATTTAAAAGGAAGTTAAAGGGAACCCGTGTCAACAGTTAAAATTTCTTTACTGAAGTAGATAAGGATGGCCGTTTTTTTAATGAAAGCAATTACCAAGGTACTGAAAAATTTTCTTGTATATATCTTATAAACTTGAAGAAGCCGTGCCGTGGAAATTTTTCAATTATATCATCAGCATTTTAATACGATTACTGCGGCGAAATTATTAGACCTTATTCGAACTAACATTATATTATTAAACGATATTGTCTCTATATACAATATAGTTTCATCAAGGAGTTTTAGTTCAAGCAAATTTTGATAAATCAAAATTATTGTTACAAAAGGTCTATGAAGATCAAACCTTTTATCTCAAATGAAAAGAGGCTTTGTTTTAGTTTTAAGACCTTTTCAAGAAAGTAAGTTCTAAAAGACTATTGATTTACCTAACACTAGGTTCTTAATAGCTGACAATATAACCTATATATTGTAAAGTACCTACTTTATTACAAAAGTAAAAAATATTGTACCAATTATGAAGTACAAACTAAATACTGAAGTAAATAAAAAAATCATAACATCTTATATGAATGTGCATCTTAACATGGAGTAGTATGCGTATATATTTCCATTTTTTCCATTTTGTTCTGCGTACCTGGCTCCTTTACACTCAGTTCTTATGACACCCAAACGAGATGAATAATGGTGACGTATATTATTTTTGAATTACGTTCTTTAAGGAAAAAGGACCATTAAAGAATTTGTCACTTCATTTTGATTTGTCAAGCTATCAATACCCTTATCTCACGAAATTGTGCAGGTACTAAAATCAAACAGTTTTGTATTAAAGAACATATTCTGTGGATGGAAAGTTAACTGCAGTTAGTTTGTTCTTAGTATTCTCACGACCTGTTATGGCATTCTCTTTTTATTAAAATAGTAGCTTTCCCTAGGCCTTCTTCTCCGACTCGCTGACAAAGCTTTCAATTAGTGTTCTTTTTTTGAAATTTTTATATATTATATTATTTTTATCTGTGGTAGGCGAGAAAGCATGACAAACGAACTTACATTCATACTCAAAATATTTGGTAAGACGTTTACGAGTGCTTCTATTATATAAATACTACGTAAAAACCATCAGCAGCAATTATACTCTATAGATCTAGAGCATAATTGAAACTGATTAACACTGAGACAAAAAGGTCTTACTCTCAATGTTAATCTAATATTAAGTTTATCTTGGCAACCCACATGCTAGTTCTTAAGAATTTTCTGCAACATTAAATTTTGATATTAAACTCAATAGAAAATAATTATGGAAATAGTGCAACATTTCTAAACAATGATAGCCTTTATTTTCTCACACACTCAAGAGCAATGAATCGAGGTCAAAATTTCAATGAATTCTTCAAGGAGCAAACAAATGGCACTTGTACATTCCCAATTCAGGTAATAGGAGAAACAGGAACATTATCCGGACCTTAGCCCTGTGGCGACTTCCACATACAGCGTCAACATAAATATATGACAACGCCATCCACCGAAGATACAGTGAACTACGGAGTAACATAGTGCACGAAGAACGCGCCGATTAACATATATACAACTTCCCAACATAACTGTTGGGCCTCGGCGCGCCAGGCATGATCACCTCGCCTGGTCGGAGGATCCTCCCTTTGTGTTGGAGGAATATGGGACCCGTTCCTCCACAGTGGGTGACCCCGATGTGATTGGAAGCAGCCTTCGAAGGAGCAGATCAACAATTAGCGCGCCACCATCATGTTCACTCCCACAGTAAATCGCAGCCAGCCAGCAACTTCGGCCTCGACAGGGATACACCACACGCAGGATGCGACCGCTCCAGCCTGGTAACCCCTACGGCCTCATCAGCGTCTAGGCACAGCACACTGCACCTACGGTCCACGTAAGCAGAGCATCTCTCTTCCGCCTACGCAGCAGCCAGCCACCACGCAGCTACCGCCCCGACTCACTGGGGACCTCACCACAGCACCGCGCACCGCATGGGATCCCGACTCACCGGGATCAGCGGACTTCAGCCCCGACTCACTGCGACTAGCGGCATTCAGTTCCGACTCACTGGAACTTGTGGCACTCAGTTCCAACTCACTGGAACTACTCACTCCTGGCACTGGCAAGCTCCGCAACAGAACATAGACTGCTGACTCATCAATATATCAACCGGTCTTGGAGGGGAGTGATGTGGCAACTTCTACATACAGCGTCAACATAAATATATGACAACGCCATCCACCAAAGATACACTGAACTACGGAGTAACATAGTACACGAAGAAGCTACCAATCCTGCATCGCGCAATAAAAGTTCTCGCGGCGATTAATATATATACAACTTTCCAACATCACCTCGCCTGGTCGGAGGATCCTCCTTTTGTGTTGGAGGAATGTGGGCCCCGTTCCTCCACAACCCGATCAACTTTATTTTAATTTTACATTTATGAGCCTTATATAAGAGAACGTTGAACGAGTTTAATTTGTTAGCAAGTTAGTTATCTGAGAACTACAGGTATCTAGGGACAAGAAGAAAAAGGCACTATATAACAAATGTGATTTTTGTGCCGTTTTTTGCTCTATATTAATAATGGCAACAATACTCCATATTAATGTATAGATAATGGTATGGAACCCTTAGAGCGCGAGACCTATTCACACTTGACAAAATTTTCTGCTTTTTTATAACTTACTCATTAAAACAATAGTACTATTTTTAGAGTTCACTGCCGCCATCTGATTATTCAAATAATAATACTTTGTACTTGATATTTGTATTGATGACATTTATCATTCATTCTCAAATAAAATAAATATTAGCAATCATCTATTAATGAGTGTGAATACAAAGTATGTAATTCACCAAACTCTGTTCTTGCTTTATTTATGTCGTGGACACAAACGCTTCTTTTTATTTTCTTTCTGGGTGCACAACAGAAAACAGTCGCCACTAATCTGAAAATATTATCACTTTAACTACTCATCATGTTTCTTCGTATACAGTTCTTTGTGGAATAGACATTGGAACGCGTCCGCAAAATACTGTGCACACTTATCAGTGGCGGCTGTCAGCCGCGTCCGATAATTTGTTTCCAGCTTAAGGATCGCTGCGAACACATCTTGAGGCGATGTGATCGCTGCAGACGACACGAGACAGGGGACAGCCCGGTACAGCCCGGGGATGTCGTATATGGCGGGGCGTTGTGCAATAGTTTCCTGCCCCTGGGGTGACCGTGGTCATCCTGGAATGTACTCCCATTTGTTTCTTATTTATTTTTAACTCTTTGCTTAAATAGGTGGTGATAAACGTTGAGGCGCTCAAGGCCTAGTTACTCTTGGTGATTAGAAACAATCACCGAGGGTAAGCAACGACGACGCGGTCAGTTCCTGGATGGGTGATCGCTAGTTGTATGATACCATGAGCGTCTCCGTAATTCTTAGGTCACGTTATGTAGTCAGTCCTGGTTGTTATCATAGGATAATATTCATGAAACTTAGAGGCCTTCGGGTGTCTTAAAAATATCCAACGGCAAGGTAACATAGCCACAATGTTGTCTTGCCAGTAATCAACACGCACTCGGCTAGCGTGGGTGCGAATGGCCAAAACCCTGTCATCAGAAGAGACCCGTGCCCTGTAGTGAGATATTACGGGTTGTTGAAGAAGGAGAGGAAGGAAACCCTTCTCATCAAGTTTTTTTATTATACCTTCGTACTCAATACTATTTCAGGCGCTGCCACCCTAGCAGAAACAAGCCAGGGTGGCAGCGCGAGCTCTACAAAGTGCGCGCCCTTTTCTTAATAGAAGAGGAGTGTCAAGGTTTGTACACAGGAGGAGGCTATCTACAAACCGAGGATGACCCGAGGTACGTCGGTGTTCCAGGGATTTCCTTTCGAGGGTGCACAAGGTTTCTCTGCTTCTAGTACCTGAGACGGTGTGTGGTTTCTAGTTGGTTCGAGATCGACATAGCCACCAGTCAGTGGTACTTAAAGCGACTTCCGCACAAAAAAAAAGGTGATTCATCCCCTACATGTAAAGTGGTTTTTTTTTGTGTTTTTCTAAGATAACCTCATATGTCAAGCATAAACTACACGAGTCACTGTGATGTCAAAGGAGCAGCATCAAGTTAAATATCGTGCGGTATTAGAGAAACCCGTATGGTATTATAAGTAACTGAATAATGGGGTTTCTGCAGCACATAATATTTATTTGTTACAATTAACTTCAAACAATGGTGGCTAAATATTACAAAAGGAACATGTAATTAGTTGATTCAATGGGTAAGAAAGTTGTCAAAGACAAAAGGTTTCATTCAAAATTAGTCAATTTAGTTATCTTGTTTCATTATTATAGTGGAAAAATCCACTATAATAAAGGACAAGATGGGGTCATTGCGAGTGAATATATTGATCGCTTTGTATTACGTTATTTTATGCTGAGGAATGCATTTAGGGCTGTTTCATCACTGGCCACAAAATCAGCCTGTGTTGAGAAAAGACCTATAATCGTCAAGAAGATACAAGATCTAAAAAACTTCAAACTTATCTACCTCAAAAACGACAAGACAAAGAATTGGTTTCGTTTTCTAAGATAGATGAAGATTTCTAGATCCTCTTGGAGTACATTTAGGATTCTTGTCCACACTGATCCCCTAGGGGATTTTTGAGATCTTAAATTGAATTAATAATAAAGTATAAAATGGGTGTTACAAAATAATAAATGAAGGTATTAAATAAATATCAAAAAGTATCTTTCAGAAACCCCATATGTTACTCCAAACTACTTTGATGTGATTTTTTAGGCACTAAAATACAAGAAAACTTTATTTTCGATACTATATAATACAATAAAGAGGGAAAATTTGATTGTTTGTTTGTTTCCATTGAATGGGCTCCAAAACTACTGAACTGATTAGATTCTTTCACAATAAGATAGCTAAAACATCCCCGAGTAACATAGGCTATATTACATTTGCAAAAAAGTTAGGGATTCGTATGAAAACTTCGAGACTTGGTCATGTGTTCTAAGCTTGGAAAGTTTGCTAGAGCATGTTAAAATTTATAATATTAATTTTTCGGGTAAATACTAATTTCTAGCCGTGCAAAGCTGTGGCGAGCTGCTATATATAATTTTTATAAAAAACATTTTTACTTAAACTTTACTTTTTATTATAGCGAAGTTAGTTCCGAACAATTTTATTTATCAAAACCATTATTTTTCCTGGCTAATTAACTTTGCTTGACTTATGGAGTTTCTGAAATACCCAATTTAACTGTATGTAACTGCTTGAATTGAAAGTCCAAACTTTTTATATACTGTTTGTGTGCTTATGGTGTGATTATCATTATTTAGTAGAGTGATTTTGGAAAATTATTTATCTACAGCGATGTACTTCAATGCTACTAATACAGTAATAAAAATAGTTATAACAAGTGCCTATGGTAAATATATCCACTATTTAGCGGTAGATATAGCGTGTCTCACCTGTTTGATCGATTTTTCCGTCGGTTCAGGCCGGTAGCTGAATCTAACCCGGAGCTCATAGAAATGGCTCGCGAATTTAGAAGTGACTCTTGGATATAGGCTTCATTTAAACCTGTAAAACCAGATAAAGCATTATAATGATGAAATAAGTATTATTATTAGTGAATAAACTCTCTTCTTCATTTATTTTTGTTTCTCGGAATATACAAGCACGTTATAAATGAACATTATTAGGCTTTGAGAAACTGGCTTTCAGTTTATCATTGAGCTTGTTCTTCAATTAGGCAGATACAGGTTGTAAATGAGCTATAGTAAATCTACTAAGAATCTAACTAAGAAGTACCATTTGCTGTTTCCGATGCATTGAAGAATAGGAATCAAAGAAATAAAATGAGGACGCAAAAAAATTAAGCGGTTTTATATGAAGTTCTATAGTTTTACTTAATTAGTTATGTTTTAATTCGAAAAATTATTGAATAAGGTTTTAATAATGTTATATGGATATTATTATAATTGTGAGTCCTTGTGGAATATACTACTTCTTATTTAACAAAGTGGCAAAGAAGGCGACGTCCATTAAGTATGTTATGCCAAAGTTCCCTGTTTTTTAAAGAATGTGCGATATTTTACGAAGCTATAAACTTTTTTCAAGTCAGATTTACACTTAAATAACTATTTTAGTTTGTACACGTTATAGTAGTGACCTCTTGTCAAGCTATATTGCGTGTGCTTCATAATCTAAAGTATGCTTACTGTGAATAACACATGAGGTCAGCCTCCCACTAAATTTCCTGTTCTTTTTGAGACTGTTAAGCAATTCTTTCACTCGTTTTAGTAAGTAAGGTTTCTGGAACCAAACCTCCCTCCCCTAAATTCCTTTAGGACGCTTATGTTATATTACGGTGCCCATGGGCAGAGGTGGTCAGATACCATTAGGTCCAGGACCTGTCAATCCCTATGTACAATATATCATAAAAAGTTATTTATATTGTATGATGATATTACTGAACATCTCAATATCTCTTAGACTTAAACATAGCGTAGGCAAAATAGGAAAGATAACGTTATAAAATAATTAGTAACTTATCTATCATTATCAAAAGTAAAACTGCTATTCTATTTAACTGTACTTATAACATTCTATTTCAAATAAAATTATAGAAAAGAGCCTTTATATCTATTACAAAACGAAGCACCACTCAAAAACAATTATGGGAAGATATACAAGTGTACGACGGTACGGTTCACTAAAATGTCCCAAGTTTTTTTTTAAAAGCCTTTTGACTGCATTCTTCTAGATGTTTTTGGTTTTTAGTTTGATCATGATAACGAAGAAAAGTAATAATAATAATAAAAATTTCGGACATCTTACACGCAGCGCCATATAGTCCCAAACTGAGCAAAGCTTTTAGTAATTATATATTTTTTTATTTATATTAGACAACTGATATAAATACATATATACTTCTTTTGTAAATAAAAACATGTTATACATAGAAATCATCCAAATTCTGAAACAAAATCCTCACATTTTTGACATAAAAATTATCGCCTGAAGTTTTTGAACGGTTCAACGTTGATGTTTTTTTACAATCCATTTTTGGGGATTAGAACGGAATACAGCAGAAGTTAAAAATTAAACTATAGTTTTGATAATAAAAAGTAAGTAAATTGGAATCGCTGAGGTGCGATTTTATAAAGTACCAGGTCCTAATATTCTGTCACCTATTACTTTCTTTCGCTAATCTGCAGAATAAGCATAGGAATAAATAAAAAAACCTTTTATTTCTTGCTTAGTCACATAAAATTAAGCATTCTAATTATGATATTAATATTGTTTATCATAATTTTATTATTATTCTTTATTAATGATTGATTGATCTATAATTAACTAGTGATTTATTATAACATATTCTTAATATTATATTTTTTCAATATTGTTGTTAAAATTTAATTTGTTATCATTAATTGTAGTGGCTACGCTGTCTTACAAGAACCCCTTCTTATATGAGGATGAAGGACTCCTCCACATTTTTCACTTGCTCCTATCTTTAGCTATTGATTGTCAGTGTTTACCTGCTATTTTTATTATGTCACCAAAGAAACGGCGGCTGCTTGATAATGTTCTAACTGGCAGGCTTTTCTGGAGGATTTTGGTCGAGCTCTACTTCGGTGACCAGGCGTAGTGGGAGATGTTCAGTGGAAGGAAGCGTTAGTAATTGTAGTTAACAATTATTTTTACAATTCAATTCAATTGTAATTTCACAGAAATAAAACCTTTCATGTGTGTGTTTCTAGCTTGTTCATTTTGCTAGAATATTTTTGCCTTAATTTTTGTATTTTGTCTTTATTATATGTTATCTCCGGTGATTCAGACAAGTAAAATCTATTTTTATAGCTATTAGGAGCATTTTTTTTCTTATTCTTTATTTTTTATCATATCTAATGTAGGCCTATTGGCCTAAATGGTGTGCTGTTTTGAGTTCAGCTTGTAGCTCTTTTTGCTTATTCAAAAACCTTAACAGGCAGTGATACTTCACATAGTACCTAGGTTGTTCCGAAAATTGATAGCCACAGACTAAACACAATCTCTTCTTTCATGAAACTATTTTGGATTGACGGCTAATTTCAACACAAACCTCCTTTGCGAAAATCACTGGCCACATATGTGTAGTTTCTTTAATATGTCAAAAGTTTTAGTACTCTTCTTTTGTTTGCGGCAATGGACGTTTCGCGGGAAGCTTTTCGTGCTTTAATTTTATAAGATTATAAATGAGACTTAAACTTCACAAACAAAAAAGGAGTCTACTCTTGCGTTAGCAACAATAACTTATAGGTTTCGTGAATTTGAACGTGGTCTAATGAACTTAAATAATGACCAGACCCGGCCAACTACCAACTGTAATAACTCATGAAAACGTCATCAGGATAGAGTGGCTATTGTGAGAGAACAGACATATAACACACTGAGAGATACAGATTGAACTAAATCACACAGGCAGTTGCCACCATCCTGCATGAA
The DNA here is from genome assembly GCA_003709505.1 of Hyphantria cunea. Taxonomy (NCBI): domain Eukaryota; kingdom Metazoa; phylum Arthropoda; class Insecta; order Lepidoptera; family Erebidae; genus Hyphantria; species Hyphantria cunea. Next base: position 167,735 of record PKRV01000042.1, read on the forward strand.
CATCTTAAAATTCGGAAGCTTGCTTCGCCATTGATACCTTATTCTCTCGCACGCCCTTCGCAGCACTCGCATCCAAACTATTGGGGCAGCAAAGGGGCTTCCACACAGGCATTCCAGGGTTTTCTTTTCTAGGGTGTACTTGGTTCCTCGGCTCCTAGTACTCGAGACAGTGCGCGGTTTTAGTCGGCTCGAGTATGACATACCAACAGGAGGTGGTAACCGAGAGGATTTCCGCACGGAAAAAATGTAAGGGGGTAGAAAGAAGGCACAGATAAATTTTTAGTGACGAACTTTTATCCATAACATCACCTACATAAAATAATAATAATAACTTTTGGCTTAAGTGGTTCTGAAGCACACAGGCATATCTGGGAATTCAATTCTAGGCAGCGTTGGATTCGGGTTTATAATCACAATTTTTAATCACCGCTAAAATCCAGTTACTCTTTAAATCTAAAAAAAAATTAAACCTATTACTTGTTTCCCAGCTTTAGAAAAACTTCTAACGTCTATTCTGAGACTCAAAATTACTACACACATCAATAACAATTCGATGATATCGGTAGACTGCGGTAAACGATGTTCCAATAAAGATCGAGCGGGGCATATTTTAGGTTGACAGTCTAAGTCCCTTGTGGTTTCGTCTGGCTTTGAATCCTCTAAGTCCTCTATTATAAGGTCTAGGGTTAGGCTATAGATTGCAGAAAGATGATTATAATAAGACGAGTTATTCTTTTATATGGATGATTTGAAACTAATTGCCCCCACTCAATTACAATTGTCAACGTTGCTAAAGATCACGGAAAACTTTTGTAATCATATTAAATTGAATTTGGTATGGATAAGTGTGCAGTACATGACTGCACATTTATCCATACCAAATTCAATTTAAAAAAATGTAAATAAATGTGAGATCTGAGTTTTGAGCAATCTGAGAGCCATATCGATTCAGATCACACAAAGTTCAGATCTCTGTCTGCCACTGAAACCCATAGCGTATAAAATACTTACAAACAAACATTAATTTATTAATATAAACATTAGACATTTAGTATCCCCTAAGGCGTACTAAATGTGATGACATACAATCTTTGTTTATGATTGTATCCTTAGTTTATCGATTGTCATTTCCTCACTATATTCATGCATCTAAGCGACATCTTGTTCTGATGAAGATGTTTGGAATCTTAGATTTTATCCGTCAGGTTCGTCAGAAATAAAGAAAGGTTTATAAGAACTTCAGTTTCTCTTGAAGCTGCCCTTGAATAATAGTAATTTATTGGAAAAAGAATATATTTACAAAATAGTACAGCTTATAAGATAAATATAGAAAATAAACTCCAGATATTAGATATGCTAATTAGGTGTGAATTCAACCAGTACATGATAATCTTCTTTCAATAAAAATATTCGTTTACCAACAAGGGCGGTTTTGTTTGGTTCGAGTCTGTACTGGTCAGGGGAGGGGATGATATGACTGAATTTATTACCACTGATTTTCAGTGAGATTGGAGTACCACACTCCAACCTCACTGAAAATCAGTGTTAATAAATTTTTTCGTTGCTTTTCACCGAAGCGGAAACCGTAACTGGAGACTGAACTCCCGTTCCCTCTGATTGTAGCGAAAAATTGTGATATACATCTAGCTTAGCTAGGTTTATGATCTTTAATAAACTATAGTATAGATGTGATATTTAATTTTGAATACATTTTTTTTGTAAACATATTGGGATTAGTATTGTACACAGCAAGAAGATAACATTTCTTAGTAAAACAATTCATTCCCATTCATTTTTTAGATATTCGCATATAAACTACAATAAACTACGGCAAAGTTAAACAGTCTTTCAAACTTAGTCGCGAGAGTGACTCAAAGTTATGAGTGCTGATGAACAAGGGTGTCTCAGGCACCAATGTCCGCGAAGAACACGGATATATTTACCGATAAATTTGTATGCAAGTTCTATGTTTGTGAAGTAAGCAAGTACATACACACACACACACACACACATACACATATATATATATATATACAACGAGAGCATAATCTTTCGAGTGTAAATATAATTTTGAAATCGGCATAAAATTAATGAAGAGGTCGTATTAGAACATTCAAAATATTTTCACTAAGTCGGTCAATAATGTAAATGGTACTTACGCGTTAGATGTATAATTATGAATTTAATTTAAGTTGTTAAGGTTTAAAAGTAAGGCAAAATGTTTTTGTTTAAATTACCAAATTTAAACAAAAACATTTTGTGGAAGAAAATATATTTTGTGTTATAAAGGACCTAAAATATATACATAATACATACTCTAAAAGAGAGTTTTGTGTGCTTCATGATATAGATATCAGATGGTGGTTGAGTCTACGTCATCAATAGCTTCCAAAAGCCCACTGCTGGCCATAAGCTTTTCCTGAACAGTTTAGCGCGTAATATTCAGTCTACGGTCTTATTTGAAAGTGGTCAGACGTGTCACTCGTAGTGTGACGGTCTTTTGTAGTTTGTAAACTTGTTAGTTTGTGATTGGCTCAGTATCAGATTATTGTTTCCTTGTTGCTCCTGTGAAGTGTTTTTGTGTGTTTTACGCCTAGTGGGAGGAGCTTGAGTGAGATAACACTATTTCTCAATTGACGTTTTGCTTTATCATCAAATCTTAAAAGATTCTTAATAATCTCAAAAAGAACTTTCGGAGTTGGGGCGCGAACCGGAGTGTTTGTGGTTCTGAGCGGTCGTCTTGCGCGTTGCAACTGGTCGTCAATTATGCATTACATTACTGAATCCTGATAATCATCATCCCCCATTCTCTCTGATGACTTCATTGTCCTCTCGGTTTTTACCAATGAAGCGTCTTACAGCACCTAAACATAACTACTATAAAGCCCATTATGATCATATTAACTATAAAATTGCTAAAATAGACAGTTGGAAAGCACTTTCACATCTGACATGTATCAGCTTAATTTAATTCACGGTCACATTTGTCTACACATTTTTCTACAATTGATATATTTGCGCAACTCACTGTCAATTGAAAAAACGACCATTAAACTTTGCAATCTGTGAATTTGTTGCAGTAAATTAATTTAAATTCGCTGAGCCTATTGCCGCTTACTGCTGGATAAAGGCTTCCGCCAGGGAGCGCCGGATGACTCGGTCTTGGGCTATATGCATCCCTCATTCGCATTTGCATCTATTATAGGTTAACCATAGTTATTTAACTGATTCTCACTTACTGCTAAGATATTTTTGTCTTCATGGCACATATTGTTTTTGTTGTAAATCTAATGTTTACTGAGTAAAATGACCTTTTTTTTGGTAATCTGTGAACAATAGTGTTGGTTACATGTTCATAAATTTTGTCAAACATTGTACCTAGTTATAATCCAACATGTATCTGTTTTTTGTTCCAATAAATAAAATAAAATAAAAATAAAATAAGAACGTTATTTCGTCTGTTATCTCGAAAGGGCCCTGTTTCTGCACGGATACTCTGTTTCTACCAAACTGATAACACGGACTCATAAACAACCGGTATTAACAGTACTAACCCTCCACACAATGTACTTATATATCTGTCGGTTTGTATAGTAATACACATATATACATATTCCACATTTCATCAACAACCTATAATGTCCCATTGCGAGGCTCAGTCTTCCCTCAGGAAAGGGTTAAGACCTTACAGTACAATTCTACATTTACTTCATATATATAATTGCAATGAGTTCAAGTTAATCCAATTAGTGACTAACCATTAAAAATATTTCTAGTGGTCGAGCAAAATTCTTCACTGTCAGTTTTCTTTGCCGAGTTAATGGACCTGTCCTATCTAAATAACAAAAAAACTTGAGAACTTGTTATTAACTCCCTAAGGGCATTATTACTCGTATGTTTCAACATTTACTTAAGTTAGGTAAAATAGTGTTCACTTATAAATAAATGGTTGAGTAAGGGATTGAGATTATTGAATGAGATTAATCTTTATTTTTATTTTAGTTAGTGAGATTTTACTTAAGAATCGATATGAGGAGGATTACATTTAAAACTGCCCTGAATTCACGTCATTAAAACTTCAGAGAATGTGCTGAAAGACATTCACTACCTGTAACTATCCACTACGATGCGACCATTTCATTTAGGAGTTACGAGTCGAATCGTCGTGAGAATGGATGCCATGTCCACATGGACTACTATTGTGGAATGTGGCTGTGTAAATAAATAAATAAATATTTAACGCCATCTAGTCCCAAACTAATCAGAGCTTGTACTATGGGAACTAGATAGCTGATATAAATACGTATATATTTTTATTTTGAATATGCATGTGTGATAGGACGTTGGTTACGTCGGTACGGTAGATAAAAGGAGTAAATTTCTATTGATGATGCGACTAACCGCCTAAGAAAGATTCTCAGATGACTTTGGAAAACACTGTGGCCCTTTTACCAGCCGAGTGAAACGAGGCCTCTTGCCCCGACAGCTATGAGCCACTCATTGATCGTTCTGGCTAGTGACTCTACGTGCTGGTTTTCACACCGTAGAGGAGCAGACCAGTCATTATTGAGTGTGTGTGTGTGGTCTCCTTTTCTGTTATTTTTTTGGGACAACTGCGTATTAGTAACATTTTTATACGACATATTTTTATAAAGCTTTATAAAAACATATGAAACAGTCACTCAGACTCAAAACAATTATTTGAGGTAACACAAAATATTGTGCCATGTGAGGTTTGAACCCAACACTCAGCGCAATAGAAAATGGCATGACGACCGCTTAAACCACTGTGCCCATCCATGTAGGCAAAATCGAGTCATTGCTCTGTTTTGTTTGAATGTATACAACGTGTGTCCTTGTGTGTAAACACTGTATTCTATATTGTATCTACTAATCTAATATTCTTATCTAACTTTAATAACTATACTATGATTATACATACAAATGATTGAAAATTATTGCGCCAGTTTTACGTTAGTAATAATGATATTGGTCATATTTATCATAGTTTCTATCTTTTACGAGTTTGGTAATTTATGAAGAGCGATTAGCCTGATTAATGTACATTCGGTTCACAAACTGAAATGTACGGATATTTACATACATAATAAGTACTGAATCACCTTTGTAACAATTTGTTTTAAGTCATCAAAGTAAAGGACAGTCTTTTTTGTCGACCCTACATCACCCTATTATTGAGTGTAAGATTTTTTCTACTTTAATTAATTCTCGTTACCTTGATATTATTACTATCACACCTGAAAACTAACGTTTTAAATACCTTTTCTTTTGTTTTTACATTCTTATCTTATATTATTACAATTAATGATTAAATAGACTCATATCCAAGTATCTACTTTTATTTTTATCCGACTACAGTACAGCTAAAAGCTAGTCTATGTGACGGTCTATGTATGTTTGCATGTTCCACCATAGTATCAAAAACTACTCAACCTATTTTAATGAGTGAGGTATGAGGATACCTAATAATAGCCCAAGTGACATAGGCTATGTATGTATGAATTTAATCAAAATTTTGACGTTGCCGAGTTTATCAGTCTCTTTTTAGTAAATTGATAAAGACACTTCTCTCTATTTTTTCTTGTATCTTTATGTCGTTTTATTATATTATTACGATGACTTGTTAAATTAATTTATATCCAAGTCTATATTTACGTCTATTTACAGCTAAATATTATACTTCGAAGTAAAAAATAAGGGTAATGATTGTGGCATTCTATTGTGGCATATTATATTCATGTATATATGTTTCAGTTAAGTGTCTAAGCTACCAAAATAATTTCAATGTGACAATGTATGTAGCATTGATTACATTAAATTTAGACTTTAACCTGTTTTTTTTTTACTGATGTAATTATCACGTGTTCGATATCAAAAGCAATGTCTTGGCGAGCATATTACAAATATATGTATACTTGCTATGATTATGTGGGTCTACCGATATATCTAATATCCTATGTGATATCCGAACCCCATCCCGAATGAAATCTTTTGTGCTATTAGAAACTGATAACGTTGAGGTAGAATCTTTGATAATTAGTCTAAAAAATGAATCCGCAACCGGATGGGATGATATACCTGTCGCATTCCTCAAACAATTAAAAGATGTAATTACTCCTATTTTAACACATATTTTTAACATTTGTCTGAGAGACGGCGTATTCCCCGATAGTTTGAAACGATCACTGATTCATCCAATACACAAAAGTGGCAGTAGAGACTGTGTCGAAAACTATAGACCAATCTCCGTGTTGACCGGAATCTCCAAATTGTTTGAAAAAATTATCAACACACGTATTATGAAGTTCTTTATTCAAGAGAACATCATCTCTAAATCTCAGTTTGGTTTTCAACCGAACAAATCAACTGAAGACGCGGTTACGCAATTAGTTAATCATGTAGCTAGTAATCTGGATCAAGGACGAAAATGTCTGGGTGTTTTCCTGGACCTCGCCAAGGCATTCGACACGGTCTCTACAACCACCCTATTAAAAAAACTAGAGGCAGTTGGCATTCGCGGTATAGCTCTAAAACTTATCCAAAACTTCCTGACGAATAGATTCCAGTCAGTAAAAATTGGGGACCTGATTAGTACAGCCCTACCAATCACATGCGGCGTCCCACAGGGAAGTGTCCTCGGCCCAAGTCTCTTCCTCATTTACATTAATGAGCTCTGCCAGTATAATCCATCTAATGGCGCTATATTTTCTTATGCTGATGATACAGCACTCATATTCCACGGAGAGACTTGGGCTGATGTTCAGTCACATGCGGAAAAAGGTCTTTACCAGACATCGTTATGGTTGAATAAAAACCTCTTAACATTAAACACAGCTAAATCCAAATATATTACTTTCTTCATTAGCAAAAATAACCAACCAAGATTAAATAATTTGAAGATAAAATTACATACCTGCCATGATCTAAATTCACTGACCTGCTCCTGTATACAATTTGATAAAGTTGATAGCATAAGATACCTCGGTGTTCAATTGGATGAACAACTATCATGGGCACCTTATATCGATCTTATTTCTGCCAGAATGCGTAAAATGATTTGGATCTTTAAAAAAATTCGTAATGTACTCAATCCTAAAATATTGAAAACTGTTTACTATGGTCTTGTTCAATCCATCCTCTCCTACTGTATACCGGTTTGGGGCGGTACTTATAAAACCAAATTAATAAAAGTTGAGCGGGCCCAACGATCAATCCTCAAGGTCATGCTAAGGAAACCGTTTTGTTACCCAACAACAAATTTATACAAGGATGCCAAAGTCATGACAGTTCGTCAAATATTTGTTTTAAGTAGTATTGTTCGTATACATAAATTGACTCATTATGATCCACATATCGCGTACTCATCCCGAAGAAGAAATCGAATATGTGACACTGTCCAACATAAAACTGCCTTTCTCAGACGACAACATCTCTTTCTTGCACCATACCTATATAATAAACTCAACCCAATTTTAATTTTTTTCTCAAAAACTACTTTTAAGTGCAAATCTATTATACAAAATTATTTACTCAGTCTATCATATGCAGACACAGAATCGCTCATCACTATCACAACGTGAGGCAAAGTTAAAAGTGAGGCAAAGTTCTTACTCTACGCTCATACGAACACACAGACACATACACGAATATATATACACACACACACACACACACACACACACACACATGCACGCGCGCACCACACACACACTCATACACACACATATACATAGTAACGCAACACAATATATCGACCCTGCAAACCGAGCTGGTGTGAATCCTGGAGTCCTGAAATACAGGTCTTGGCCTAGTTTAGGCTCCAGTCCACCCCAAGCTACAAATATTGTATCTGTACTAACTTCACTGATTATTGTACAATGAGTTCTTTGTGGTGGAAATAAACGTATTTTTATTATTATTATTATTATGTGGGTGCCAGGAATATCTCCATTAAATAAACATGGAAGGTATAGAATACAGTGGGTACGACCATGGCACAGCCTTGAAAATTTTTTTATTTAAGCCATTCTGAATTTCTATTTCAATAACTTATTTTTACGTCCTTTTTAGACCCCTTTTTTACGTAGTCACGTTATCGTTTGTCACTCATTATTGCCCGCGAGTCCACCAGCGTGTTTGTCAGATATCACAGTACAATCATGTTTTTCTGATGTATGCGCTATATTACTACATTAATATGACTTACAAAGTTTTATATAAATCCCTTAAGTAGTTTTTGTGTAAAAAGATAATAAGTATTAAACATCCGCACAATCTTTCGCATTTATAATTTTCGTGGGAATGTAGAATAGGACAGAATTTGGAACTAATCCAGCTGACTCGCGTATCACTGTAACTCTTGTACCCCAGTATTAACAACAGTGACCGACGTACACTCCTAGTTATAACACTAGGTGAGTCCCAGGAAAAACTGAACTGTCTTAGAACCCGAAACCAAATTAATCAGAAGAAAACTGGAGGAGTTGGAAATATCCAGATTATAATATGGTAAAGACTATCCATAAATGGCAGACACTTTTCTTAAGAATGGGAAGACCGGAACTGATTCTCTCAACTTGCAAAAGGACTTGGATAGGCTAGCCCAATGGTGTAAAAGGAACCAAATGTTACCACACAAAGTTTACTAGAAAGCTTAACGTGCTTCCGTTTGAGTATAGCATTAACAATAACAAAATTAAACGATCTCGGGGTGTAATTTGACAAAAAATTAACTTTTATACCTCACATAGATAGCATAGTAAAAAGAACATCAAAACTGATGGGTTTTACTATGAGAACCACCAAAGAATTTCGGCTTCACAAAACAAAAATCCTGTTGCAGAATGCCCTTGATCGTGGGATTTTGGAATATTGTAGCGTAGTCTGGCGGCCGTACTTTGCTGCGCATACATTGCGCCTTGAACGTGTGCAGAAACGTTTCTTATGGCACCTAGCTTTTCACAGCGGAACTGTTAAAAATGCGTAATTACATCAGCCGATTAAATTATTTTAAAATGACGTCACTTGAGAAGCGTCGACACATAAATGACGCGTTGTTTGTGTGTAAGATAATGAACCATAAAATCGACTGTCCACAATTACTGGAGGGTTTTGACTTTCGTGTTCCTTCAAGGATTCCTCGAAAAGCCATAACACCATTCCGCGCACCTCTTAGAAGAACGGTTCTTGGTGCCAATTCGCCGTATGCACGTTTTTGCAAGGTTATTAATAGTTGTAGTGACTTAATTGACCTAAACGTTGACTCCTTGAGTAAAGTAAAGTCGTGTTTACTTAAGAACCTCCTAGAACGGTAGCAAGGAACATGTGAATTGGAAAGTGTGAACCAGTGCTCACTCCCTTTATAGTTTTTGTATAGTCTATAGTAATACATGGTACAACTCATTTTATGCATGCGGAGTTACCTATAAGTAATTGTAATACTATTGCTATTTTCCTCTTGATGTGCTTTTTTACTTTGTTATTGTGCTATGAATACAATTGTTGGTAAACCAATAATAAACATAAAAAAAAACAAAAACCACGGGAACAAATTAATATGGGATCTATATTTTTATAATAATTTCTATTGATGAGTTAAGTTGTAGATCAACCGAGAAATAGCAATAAAATCTACATATCGAAAAATACCTTTACGGATTTAATTGTAATTTATATTATATAGGAATTACATTGTATAGGAAGCGTTCCATCACAAATTGTACGTACATATTTATAGTCCCATTTAATGTTATGTATTGCTATTTGATACTTGTTATAATTTCACGTGTTAATCCATAAAAAATTCAAATTTTCGTAATCTACACATATTAGTACTGTTTTGTCTAAGGTATGATCATTTATTTAGTTATTTCTTCTTTATTCACTTAGCCTGTTGAATATTCCTTTGCTATTTCCTGCACATTAAATATAAATAATTCTCGTGTCACGATAACCTCTAATATATTATGACCTATTTTCATGTTTATTTAAATGTGTGTTGTGCATGTAATTACAGTTACACTAATACGAAGCGAACATAATTGAAAAGAGGAGCAGACGAAGTTGTGTGGGTCAGCTATTTTTGACATAAAAATGAAAAGTAGTGGAGAAATATACCGTCGTATATAACGAGGCGTCTTATTCGTTTTATTAATCTTTATTAACGGAGCTTAGTCTTATTCATTGACGCTATTGAGGGTTCTTGCTTTGAGGACATTCTCTTCTAAGCAGAATCAGATCTTACATCTTTACCACTTATGCGACACAAAGTTAAGAGCCATACTACCAACTAGTTCTCTTTCTCATATTACTTGCATTATAATACAAAATTTCTATGAATCTAACCTGCAATTACATGATGACGGATCAATTTAAATTTAATTGTTTTTAAATACATTTGTTAAAGTCATACACGTATCATTTTAATTAAACAACTAAAAAAATATTTAGATAATTTAACAGAATTAGTGCCTAATATCCAGTTGAAATACATGCAGCAAACAGCGAGTCGTCTCTGACCCTCAAACTAGGCTTAAACTTGTGTAATGAGTCGTCAGTGGTTTGTCACTTTGGCCACTTACAATATACAAACTCTAAATACCAAAAATAAACTAGGAAAATGAGCATGCAGCGTGTGTAACAGGTATTATTATAATTATTTCATAAGTTTGTGCGAACAAATGTATGATGTGTTTTCAGTGATTATTTTGTGGGGCAGTATACAGTATTCTTTATTTCTAATATATATAAACTTAGATGGTATAGCTTAACATTAGGTTTCATGTAGTAAATTGGAGAGGCCTATGTCCAGCAGTGGGACTGCGATAGGCTGATGATGATGATGATGATGAGGTTTTAGGTTTGGGTATGACAATAGATATAATTCTTACGAATATGAATTTTGAACGATCAAATAAATTGTTTAGGAATTAAAGCTATATAAACACAAAGGTAAATTTATAAATGTTAATGACGCTCTTTGGCGCATTCATAGTCAACGGAGTTTAAGTAACTTTATACAGCCATTAGCTTGCCACCGGACAGTCAAGAGCTTCTGTGAGTTTTTAAGCGTAAGCAAGCAGCGCATTTTCAATCTTCCGTTTTCTTTGTGCAGTCCTTTAGCGAGTGCCCTATCTAACCGCAGTGCCCACAGGTGTATAACGTCTCTCGACACGTTTTGGCTGCGTGCCCGTACTGCTGGCACTTGTAACACCGAGTCACAAGAGTAAAATCTCTGACAGGACAGGATATCCATTTTGGAATTGGAAATGTAATTAAAACAAAAAAAAATACATAATCGTTTGTTTTTTGTACTTATATTTACACTTATTAGGGTCAACAAAATAAATTTAGTACCCTAAACATTGGTTACATAATAATAATCTATTAATAACAACAAAAGTTTACGACGCTAACAAGGAGCTTTGAACAAGCCCACAATATAACAGTAACCTCAACAAACCAGAACCCAAACCTTTTTCTTTTTGTGCGTGCGAAAGCCCATTACGGTTATCCCTCCGTCATGGTTTCCGGTCGAGTGGTATATCAGAATTGGACGGAATATAAAGATGGCTAATCGTGTGGGACAATCATTCTATCGATGCTTTTGCAAGAAGGCATTCTAGAAATACGGTTCGATTCTCAAAAAGATCAAGAGACTCTGCAGTGAAGAGAAATGGATACAGACTTTAGGAGTCGGACCACGGAACAAAAATCAATTTCGGTCCTTTTACTCGGTCTATGCTAATAGGTAATTTTATTTTTATTCTAGATTTTATCATTGAAAATGGTTAGCGGATCCTTTTCCTGTGAGACGTAAATTTGGCTATATCTTCGATACCTACTAAGGGTTTCAAAAGTTGGTTTAAAAGTTTGGGTGATGTTTTCGACAAAAATTAGAATATTTCCCAAAATATTTGAGCCATCGAAAGATGGCCAAACACGCATCTGACAAACTAAATAATACTATTAGAGATCGCCCAAAGGGCTGTGCTTAAGGTAAGTTCTTTTCGCTCTTTGATGTTTTCAACGACTCTACTTTATGAACAGTGGAAGGTGCTCACAGTAAAACAGCTGTTTTTACTAGTATTATATTTAAACAACTCGTCAACATATCTTATAAGCCTACTAAAGCCATTAACAAGAGAAAAAATAGTATTTATGAAACGAAAAAGATACCACGCACTTTTTCAACCAAAGGTTTTTTGTACATTGGGTTCATTTGACTGCCTCGGTGGCACAATGGTAGCGTATGCGACTGCTGTGCTAGAGGTCTCGGGTTCGATTCCTGGGTCGGACCAAATATTTGTATGATCTGCAAATATTTGTTTCGGAGTTTGGGTGTTTTCTAAGTATAATATGTATGTATTTACAAAAAAGTA
>PKRV01000042.1:180361-230694 GCA_003709505.1 Hyphantria cunea
TTTACTGATTGTCTTCAAAGATTGAGATTTAAGGAAACACTCATGTTAGCGTTATATTATTTTTCTATGAATTTTCACCTCTTACCGATACACATCCTCTCAAACACACATTCGCACACACTCTCACGTACACATACAGCCACATACAGACTTAGATAGGTTCACTTCACATTTTCATACTATTCTTCTTATTTTAGATTTATTAACCTTTATTTTATCATAAAGACTAGAAATATAGGTTTTTACTCTAGTTTGCCAACGTAGGCTATCTCATTTTCGATATTACTTAAACTAGTTTTAAGTTGAACAGATTGGATTTTTTGTTTACGTGCAGTAAATTATATTATTATTATTTTTTTATTTATTTATTTATCTTTATTGTATATACATAGTACGAAATGGTACAACAAGAACAATCACACAATATGTATAACAATTGGCGATCTTATCGCTCTCGGCGATTTCTTCCAGACAACCATAACACGGAAATGTGGGTTTCAAAAATTTTAAAATTTATTATTATTAATTTGAAATCTTGGATTTGCTTAAGAAAAAAGCAATGATTTTGTTAAAACTAAGTATTTATACTAATATTATAAAGCTGAAGAGTTTGTTAGTTTGTTTGGTTGAACGCGCTTATCTCAGGAAGTACTGTCCAATTTGAAAAATTCAGATGGTCCAGTTATCAAGGAAGGCTATATATGTCGTAGTATCAATAAAATTTGTTGAAGAAACATTTTTCACTGTACTCTGATTGACTGATTGCATGTGCTGCGTAAATAGCTCAAGTTTCACAAAAGCAATGTTTGAAAGAATGCCTTGCATTTTCTCACATTATCTCACACTTAGTTTTATCATACAAATGCTTTGATATTCGGAATGATAATTTAATTTATATGAATGTTAGAAAGGTCTTCACCTTGGGGATTACTACCAGAGAGTGTCGAGAGACCAAAACCAAATAGAGAGATAGTTGATTTAAATAAACTTACTGTTCACGCTGTCTGACGTCATGACTTCGAGTGGTTGACTATTGGTGAGCACGGGACGGCTACCAGAGAGACTGTCAGCTTCGCTCTGAATATCTGGGGTGCGCTCACTTTGCGATATCGACAAACTGGAATTACTTCGTGCAGGCGTTGGGGATGATTGTAGGCTTGACTCACTACCTTGCAGCTCCTCCTAGAAGAACAGAATATATGATTAGATGTTTAAAAGTATTGAATATCTTTTAGATTTTTTTCAAATGTATGGATCTGCCAAATTGACTCTACTCTGCCTGATAGAAAGCATAAGCAGAACCCAAGAGTGGTGGTCACAACAATACAACAATGTAGCATGGTGACCCACACTATGGCGGCTTATTAACATGCTTTTGCATCATTGGGCCACCGGTCTTGCACTCACCAACAAAATGCGATAGCATGAGTGCTGTCATTTTAGGTTGGTATTCTGTGAGAGGGTGGTATCGCCCGGTCAGGTCGGCCCATTCGTGCAGAAAGCGCCGTGACTCTTTTATTCGTTTCTGCTACAAATTTGTTACAGAAACAATTTTTTTTGTTAATATTTACTAATTTAGTTTTAACGATCCATCGGCAGCGGCGCTCATAGCCCAGTTGCACTCGGTGATTAAAAACAATCATCGAGGGTAAGCAACGATGGCGCGGTCAGTACCTTGATGGGTGACCGCTGGTGGCATGTTACCATGAGCGTCTCCGAGATTCGGAGGTCACGTTAAGCAGTCGGTCCCGGTTGTTATCATACGATAACAGTCGTGAAGCTTAGTTGGAGGCCTTCGGGCGGCTTAAAAACATCCAACGGCAAGATTTACGTAGCCACAACGTATTCTTGCCAGTCCCCAACCTGCACTTGGCCAGCGTGGGGACGTATGGCCTTAACCCTCTCCTGAGAGGAGACCCAAGCCCATCAGTGGGACATTATGGGTTGTTGTTTTTTTTTTTGATCCATCAGGCAATAGTAGTTGTCAATCTTATGATTTAGTTCAGGAACTCCTAAAATGCGGAACCCGAGTAAGGAGTGTCAATCAACAGTCAACTGTAAGTGGTTTTGATTTATCTAATAATCCTATCATACTTTATAATTATAACTCAGCTATTTTTATCATCGTTAGAGGAAAACAAAATATCTAGTCATCATTTTTTTTACTGTTGATTAATATATTTTGTAGAACTCTGTGGTACTTTTTGTAAAGATGCGAGACAATAATAATATTTTCTACATCTGACACACAGTGCCATCTAGTGTAACTAAGCAGCGCTTATAAAACAACTAATATAAATACATACATATGAATCAACACTCAAACTCTGAAACAAATATTTGCCGGTCATACAAACATTTAGTTCGACCCAGAATCGAACCCGAAACCTCAAGCTCAGCAGTCGTGCACCAGCATATCTACCTAATTTTATTTTACGCTCTCTATTCTGTGGATATATTTAATTATATTTTAAAAGTGATCAAGTTGGACATAGTTAGCCATCATCTAAAATATTAGTAGAATTATAACAACAAAAAAGGGATATTCAAAATATTTATCGAATCATTGTAAAAAATACGATCATCTTTAGTTATTGTTTCAATCCTAAGCAAAATCAATTCTTAGAAGAATATATTATAGGTTGTGGCATTTTGTTGTATAATATATTAAATATCCTCCTGGTTTAAAAAAAAATATCTTACTACCCTATTAATGCTCTCTTCCATATTTATAAATATTACAAATTCGCAATTAACTGTCTGTTTTTACGCTTTAAGGCTAAGCAGCTGAACCGATTTTAATGAAATTTGCCATGGAAATATTTTGATTTTTAAGGAAGAATATAGGCTTCTCTTTACCCTTGTAACCAACATAAACGCAAGCGAAGCCCTCAGATTAGAAAAAGGCAAGATGGAACATAAAGAATACGACAGTGAATCTAACAAAGTAAATATGAATTAGAAAGTGAACACGATCTCGCGACAGTGTTTGAGCACCATATTGTGTTCACATCACGAGTTATTTCAAAATGCCGTCTTGCTTCATTTAATATTGTAATTGTAGTACTCAAAAAGAAAATAAGAAGATGGAATATCTTTTCACGGGTAAATACAGATTATTTGGTAGCTATAATTTTTTATTTACCCGAATATTATACTGCTTTGTCGGAACACAAAACCTCGGCTGTAGTTCGACGGTGATACCAGTTTTTGCCTATTTTCTCCCTTTAAATAGGGAAATCACTTGTTAGTCTACACATTAATGAACCTCATTTCTATATTTAGGGATTTGGTTTCAAACCTCATCTGAAAGTATTATTTGCTGATACATACAATTATTTCTGATAATTATTACCGTGAGAGAGCCACGCTTCGGCGTGAATGGGCCAGCTCGACCCGAGTGATACCACGACCTCACTGAAAACCGGTGTGAAACAGCGTCTGCCTCTGTTTCAACGAGTGAGTGAGTAATACCAGAGGCCCATACCCCAACTCCTCTCCCCATCCCCCAAAGGCTGGCAACGCACTTGTGATGCCTCTGGTGTTGCGGGTGTTCAAGGGCGGCGGTAATCGCTTACCATCAGGTGAAAGGTCTGCTCATTTGCTCTCTAAATTCTATTGAAAAATATAACCAATTTTTATAAATTTATATGACTATGTGTCTTGATTTATTATACATCTTTAATTTGTTCTTCACATCTTATTTCAAAGGTTGAGAATGATCGATATTACAAAACTTGATCCTCAGGTTACCCTATAACTGCAGAATAATAATGTTAAAGTACCTTTTTTTCTATCGTAAAATTTATCAAAAAATAAGGTTATCATTAATGGTATCATTACACACACAAAGATGTATGTGTTTCTAAAGTGTATCTGCCGGTTTTCATGCACACTAAAATAATAAACAGCGTTATGTCATTTGGCTAGAACATTCCATATGACTTTATTTTATAAACTGAGACAATACCTACATACCTTAGATTTATCAATATGATCTCAAAACTAATAGCTGCTAAATAGTTTTACTGTTTCAAAAGGAATGAAATAAGATGCAAAAGCTAATAGAAGATTTTAATAGCATTTTTTTTGCGATTACACGGGTACGTATTTAGTTCTTATATTTTTTACTACTACTAGTCTCTGGTATCATCATCAACAACCCATAATGTCCCACTGCTGGACTCAAGTCTCCTCTCAGGAGAGGGTTAAGACCATACGTCCCCACGCTGGCCAAGTGCGGGTTGGGGACTGACGTGCTACGTGACTGCGCTTCACTCTTGCCTGCCTTGCCTTTAGTTTCAATTTTTGCGAACATTGCTTTCTAAAGTACCCTATTTTTAACCATAGACTCGCCTCTAATACGTGTGTAAAACCAAATCAAACTGGTGGCTAGCCCTGTTTGCAAACACACACAAGGACTGACTATATTTACTGCCACATATAACGGAATATGTTAAACGTGATATACACATCATAATCACAACAAAATCCTTTAAAGTCTACAGCTGTATATAAGTTTCTTTTTTGTAAGGTGGTTTCGCCACGCATAGAAAGCATAAAAAAATGTCTAAAGTCTGATCATTAGATAATGCAATAAATAACTTCATGGTAAGATTATCACAATGAGAGTTTGTTAAGCTGCTTAGATGATATTCAATAGACTAATTTAATTACTAAACCCGTACTGCCAGTCGTTAGTAAGTTTTGGTGCCAAAAGCGAAACTTCTTAACAAGTTTAAAGTTTGTTAGGATCTGATTATGAAGATCGAACTAAGGTTAACCTTAATAGGTAAACCTTAGCAAACTTTATGTTCGTCGTTAATTAAATCGCTGTCAAGAAATAGCTACCGCTTCGAATGCAGTATATGGGTTTCCGTGATTATAGTATATATAGATACATTAAAGAGTATGAACGTTGATCCCTTCGAGTATTATAAATGCGAAAGTAACATTGCCTTTCTGTAACGTTTTCAATGCTGAGCCAATGAGCCGATTATGATGAAATTTCAATCAACAAAGGCTACGTTTTACCGCTAAAACTGTCATTTATGCAGTCGGAGTCACGAGTTAAGTTAGGTAGAAGTTATTGCTTTATTAAGTTCTTTTAAGCTAATGAGAATTACTAGCAACGTGGCACTTGCATTCTTTTGAAAATTGAATTACGGTATCGGGAATGAATGGCTGGACCGTCATGATAGACCCAATTGATGCGTGTGCTCATTTTTGCTCGACATCGATAAGGGCAACAGGTAGACGCTTGAAATGTATAGATGCGCTTGGCCGAAAATATTTAAACTTTTTAAATGTTCTGATTGCTGTACCGTTATGAAACACACAAATATTTTCATTGGGGAGTATTATCCGATAACTGATTAACGGATTTTAAGTTGGAATGAACAATACAACATGCAATCCATATCTGTAGGAAAATGGTGACCTGATCCATTCAAAATCTGGCATTGACTTTTTTAGTTGAATGTTTAAATCTGTGTGTGTGTCACTACGTGTGTAGAATACGGACTGACACCACCTCTACTCATCCCATGGGTGTCGTAATAGGCGACTAAAGGAGAATATTACGCATGACATCATCACTGCAAAGAGAAGAAAAACTTAAAATAAACCCTATTTTTTTACGTCTGGATACCCCCCTCGGGCCTTTATCCCATCAGGGTTTGCGGCGGGCGGTGTTAATCAAACCGACGAAAACCACACTGTGTGCCACTCTGCGCCTGAGACGGGAGGGATCCGGGAACCGCTTTCTTACGCCATCCGGACGCCTCCCAGCGCCTGCCCCCACAGAAGCGGGCACCGTCTGCTGTTAAAACTCTCAATATAGGCGACGTACGGCACACGCGTAACTTGCCCATGTTCTTTATATCTCATGATTTATTAGATTTCTGGTCTTGATAAATGCACTTTATTTAAAATTCATCATCAACATTACAATCCTCTGAACAAAGACGTCTCCCATTTCACGCTACTTTAATCGCTTTTGGGTCATCTTGAGCAACTTAACACTCCATCAAACCTGTGGGCGTCCTAAACCATGTCTGCCGTTCAGCTATTTCGATGATCCCAGTTTTCTACCGAATCTCCTCATTTCGGATGCGATCAATCAGAGAAACGTCGAGCATAGTCCTTTCTGCATGCACGTATGTATCCACTTTTCAGCCTCGTATATCATGGGTAGGTTATTTTAGCCATTAATTAAAAGTAAATTAAATTAACATTAAAATTAACTTTTATGTAAATAATGGATATAAAATTTTTTTATTGGAGTGATACATTGGGCTGATTTTTTATTTTTTTACATTATAAAATAGTTATAACTACACTATGGATGCGGCTCCGGCTGCGTGTATATCGTCGTATGTCACTGAATTACGATATCAATTTTAACTTTATATAAAATTGTTATGAACGTAATAAAATTATATTTTTATTGGACGCCTTAAAAGATCGCAATAGACCTCGAATAGTTGTTACCTCGCACTCGCACTAATAGCGGACTCTCAACGTGTATAGCAAGATATAAAAGACATTAAAACTGTCAGGATATTAAATTAAATATGTTTATAGGTTATTTTGATGTTAATTTATTGATGTTTACATGTGTTTGGTAGGGGATAGCAACTGTAATAAGAATCCGACGATGAATTACGTATTTTCTCTAAGTTATCCTGAATAAAATATTAGAAAATTGGGCTTTATTCTTTAGCGGACTTAAGGTACTATCTGATACACATAATCCATACTATATAGTCGCTTGTCGTTCTTACTTGTGTTGGAGACATATGCATAGAAATTAACAGCTTTTATAAAATAACGACGGCCTGCCTGTCGTAGATTCCTGATCTATTCCTACTATCAAGCTATTTTTTTTTCCTGAGTAGCTTCATTTTGAGCCACCCAACTTTCACACTCACAAAAAATATCGATTATTAACACAGGTAGCAGGGACAAAATAACTCGACGATTTCTAAAAAAAATCATACTCACTGTTTTTTATTTAATCTTAAGAGATTTATTAATAATATAAAAAAATAGTCCTTTGAAATGTGTGGTTTCATATCATCAAAAATAATTATTATTTAGCTGATTTTATTACTGTTGCTTATTTCAAATAATTTAGCAGTCACACTGTACTACAAATAGCGTGGCAGGTACTAATGTGATTCGTAAAACAGTCCATTGCATAGGTTTCATTGATTGAGATATTAGTTTCATTAAATAGAATTTATCGTACAATATAGAATAGAATAGAATAAACTTTATTGTACACCAGTTAAAACAGTTTACATTCAGGAGCATAACATATAAACGACCATGTACAAATGTACAATATGCTGGTTAATATTGGTAAATTAATCAGTATGCTGTACAATAAAGGTACATTACAAGACCCCAAAACAATATTAAACGAAATACGATTTCTATTTAGCTCTAAATCTTTCTTAGCTTTATCTCGTGGTTATTATTCGCGGTCTAAAGAAATCCCTTAAATTGATTTTATTTCATTAATTGTTTCACAGTAGATGATATAACATTTTATTAGAGTTACGTATACATGCTGGTTTACTCTAGAATATTCAAGAGGAATCAAATAAAAATACTTTTTTATAAGGATATATGTAACTTTCACTAAAATAAGATTTTTGTTGCACCTTTAAAAGTTTTGAAGAATGTATATATATTAATAGTTGTAAGTTTTTTGCACAAAATGTTAGTTCCGTTTAGTAGTAGCAGTTATTACATAGTTTTTAGGTATGATGTAACAGTTATTATTTATTTTATTTGATAAGTTCATAATTGTAAGGAAGGCCGACCTCCCAGTCAAACCATCAACCAGGTTTTGGGGGACAAAGATTATGATTCTCGTTCTTTTCTCTATTTAATCATCAACCCATAATGTCCCTCTGCTGGGCTCGGGTCTCCTCTCAGAAGAGGGTTAAAACCATACGTCCCCACGCTGGCCAATTGCGGGTTGGGGACTGGCAAGACAACGTTGTGGCTACGTAATCTTACCGTTGGATGTTTTTAAGCCGCCCGAAGGCCTCCAACTAAACTTCACGACTGTTAACCTATGATAACAACCGGGATCGACTGCTTAACGTGACCTCCGAATCACGGAGGCGCTCATGGTAACATGCCACCAGCGGTCACCCATCCAGGTACTGACCGCGCCGTCGTTGCTTGCCCTCGCTGATTGTTTCTATATATAACATATATAACAATCAATAATGCCCCTAGATCGAAACTACTTGTCAAACATCCATCAAAAATAAAATTCATTGCACAGTAACATAAATATGTGCCCGTCAATTTATTTTCTTTTTGAGAGATCTAAAAGTAATCAATATATCATAAAACCGTGGCCGATTACGTTAAAAGCAATATTAATTTAATTTACTAGGAAGTTAATAAGTTTGTTGGAATATCATAAACATAATTTCTAGTTTCTGAACACATTCTGTGTAGTTGTCATAACTGCCATTGGTGGCGCCATTTATTTTCTATTTATATACATTTCTGCGTATCGATTTATTTCGTGTCTCTAATTTTAACATTCTTTATCAAGAAATAAAACCGTATCTAATATAATTTCCACAAAACTGTCCTTGATTAAAACCATCAAATGAAACATACGCATGGTTTCATTTTTTAGAAATAATCTAATAAAATAGCAATATTTTTGTAGATTCATGTAATTATTATTTTTTGCTTTACTAAATTTCATGATAATTGTTTTCAATTATATGGTTTGCTGGCGAGCCTATGATAGGGTAGCTAAGATCACGGTAACAACATTAGGAGCTGAGCATACTTGAAAAGAGATAAGAATTGATACTCAAAATTTAAAATATGGTCTTTTAAAATTTAAGTTATGGAATAGTTACGCTACCAAGCGTTACTGCGAGAAATAAAATAAATGAATGCACGGCGAAGTATAACACAAGTAATAATCTCGACTGTACGAACAGGAGTCATGAGCCATCGCAACTATTACCTCAAAGGTAACCAGTGTAGAATTAAATGAGCCAAAGGTGAAACACAAACAAACTCTTTCGTTGAACCGCAAATTCTGCTCCATAATATACATAAATTTTCATCTTTAATTAACATTGTATTATCTAGTTACAAATGTTACTTTGATCGTGTTTGAATATAATTAAGTTGAAACTTTCGAACTAACGTCAGCTCGTGTTCTGTTATTTTGTATATTTACTTATTAAGGACTGCACCAGAAACTATTTAGTAATATGTGAAATAACTTTTTAATGACAACTCTATTTCAATGAGAAATGTGTACTCAACACAGCATTGAATTCAAAGTTTGGAATTAATTAATGTGTATGAAAAGCACGAGTCGAATGTTTTACACAGTGTAATATGAATATTCAAATTATGAAACGACAATTATAAAGAGCATCACAGCACTAGTTTAAATATAATGTTGACCTGTAATAGTACGAAAATATTTATCATACATATTTGTTTTTCTTTTAAATAAAGTTACAATTTCATATAAAATGAATACTGTTAATACGTGTTGAATAATACGTAAAATTATTTTATTTTAAAGCTCTCTAATATTAAAAGGTCAATTCACTTACTCGATGTACTAGTTATAATTACAAAGCAAATGTGTCATCAGTACTATTAATAAAAGTGAAGAAATATATCAATTTAAATAAATAGACTCATTTGTCAAGTGTGTGTAGTAGTAAATAAATAAACTAAACTATAAATATAACTAAAATAAACTAAAACATAAAACAAAATCAAGCAATAACATCAGTTAGTTAAATTTGTACAAATTGTTTACTTTATGCACTGTGTATTATTTACATAAAACATTTATTGCAGTACTAGCTGCCCTGACAAAGCTCGTTCTGTTGACATTATCGACAGATATTTTAATCAACGCTATGACTTGTATGGGAAAAGAAAAGTGTTTTTTTACTATTTCCCTCGATATTTTTACCTTTTTTTTCCTCATTCAATAAGAACTTTAACCGAAAGAAGCTTTAACGAAAATATATAAAAACTAGTTTATACCCGGGGCTCTTCCCGCGTATAATGTCGGTTATCGCGGTAAATAGTAGCCTATGAATTATTCTGATGTATCAGCTATATTACTGTCAGGTTTAATCTAAATCCATTAAGTAGTTTTTACGTAAAAGAGTAACAAACATTTACCATCCAAACTTTCAAGTTTATAATATTATTAAGATTAACCGAATTATGTGCTTTACAACGCATTTGGCGATCTATTTATATTTATACAGATTTTTATAGATTAAACAATGTAGTACATTTTGATCCTTTTCATTTCTAAAGTGGAAGTTAGGAAGTTTACTAATATTCAAAATTTTTTGTAACTTGAGTTAGTGATTGTTAAATGGCCTTCAAACAACAAAATAAGACTTCAAATTTATAAAATATTCTTAATCGTAAAAATACTATTTTCAACATCGTCAACACAAAACGGTACAATATTAGTTCTCCTAGCATAAGTACGAACTTATACTATAACTACAATAGACAGTTTTATTAAAAAATACGACTACCTATCAAGAAGTAATTAAGTTTTTCATAAACCATGGAATTCATAATTTCCTTTTAATTAAAGCCTACATTTGTGAAAATGTTTTGAACATTTGATTTATTTACCAATTTTGTTATGTTAGTCCTTAAACACAACTCTGTATTCTTAGTCACGCGTTGAGTATATTACTTTCTATTTTCAATTCTACTAATTTTATGTAGGTATTATTTTTTACGCGCAACTCCACCCGCGTTTTTGGCGGTTAACGTTGCAAACTATATCTCGTTAGTAATATTACTAAATATTAAGTTTATCATCATTTTGCTTGGCTATTTAATAGTTGGCACAAATTTTTAAATAATTATTCGATAGTAAGAATTTTATTTAATCGATATGAACCACTTTATCGTTGTTTGATGAAGTTAAGACCTGGGAGTTACTTTACTCAACGTTGCATATATACTGCTCTTAGAAGGTCAATCACTTGTAGGATATTAAAAAATGGTCTAATATAATATGAAATAAAAGATTGGGAAAACAAATCATGTATAGTTTGAATTTTAGTAGAGCAATAGTTCTTTTGTTCGACGTATGACAAAATGACTAAATTTCTCGATGTTTTTTTGATGAAATTAATTTTATATTAAAGGTAAGGAAGTATTTAATAGATTAGTAATAGGTTGTCTATCAAAAATTTCTATAATATAATTAATTTTTATATAATTAGTTTGGTAGTACAATTTACAGCTATATGTTTTATTAATCAAATTTACGCCATTGCAAAGAAAATGATGTAAAGAATAGAAAAAAATCTTTGCCAGCTCTCAGTCGGCCGCAACGCTAGAGTTGCTAGGTGTAAACAAGTATAGTATTGTTACTTATTTACAGTCTTATGTTTTTTTATAAAATTTTAATGCAACATTTTTACACATTAATACAAGTTTTTAAATTATTTGCTGTTTTTATTGTCTCTTTTCCTCGGTTGCCAGCTAAAAATGGCCATAAGCAGAGTTTGCCATGCTTTCAATCAACTTACATTCTCCCTCCACGTGTGAGAGTAAGAAAAAATATGCACGGATTTTTACGTGCTATTAACGAGAGTACAATTAAGTATAGATGTAGTTCCAGTATTTTTTTGATTTTCTTTCATAAAGAATTTTATTTGATTATAATTATAATTTTTTTGCGTGAAAAAATAACTATTTTATAGAAAATGTCGTTCATGAAACCTGGCAACCCTAATATTGCGACTGAATGAGAGCTAGCTACCATTTTTTATTCTATTCTTTAGAGTGACGTAAAATTGATTAAAAAACATAGGTGCAATTTATATTACACCAAAATTAATTAAAGGAGTCAATCTATGGCTTATCCATTGAACACTTCCTCAGCTTTCATTTAAAATTAATTTTAATAAAAAGAAACCGATAGCTACAGAATCCAGCATCCCACTGCACTATTAGACTGCCTCGGTGGCACAGTAGTAGCGGATGCAACTGATGTTCATGAGGTCTCGGGTTCGAATCGGAACAAATGTTTGTATGATCTGCAAATATTCGTTTCGGAGTTTGGATGTTTTCTATGCATAATATGTATGTATTTACAAAAAAAAAGTATTTATGTATTCATATCAGTTGTCTAGTACCCATAATACAAGCTCTGCTTAGTTTGGGACTAGATGGCGTTGTGTATTAGATGTCCGAAATATTTATTTATTTATTTATTAGATGAGTCACTTTTAATTCAATAAATTTAGACAAGGATTTTTTGTCAAAATACAGAAGAAAGGAGAATGTGATTCTTTGCGTAGTCGAATGAGTAGGTTAAGGTTATTGTGACAGAAAGACGTGTCCTGCCAATTTGGGAACAGCCACCGGTAGTGAATTAATCGAATGGGCTGCCACGCTCAAGGAATCCGCCACCAAAGAAAGAACCTAACTTCTGGAGACGTACGCCTTCTTCATGTGAAGATTTTGCAGAGCTTACACAACGCATTTTGACTGAGGCGCTTGTTTCACTTGAAGCAGTTTATGTTTTGGGTCTCGTGGATCACTTGAAATGGTTGACTCGATCACACATAAAAAAAAATCTTTCTTTTAGTTTTATTATCACGATCGCTCACTCTCGATAGGTGTTAGTTAGATTAGGAATGAAATGCGATACAATTAAATTACGAATATGAACTTAATGATTACGAAGATGTTATAATTCTACGTTTTACAATGTAGTAATAACATTGGCAATGCCTACTAAAACTACGTGTCTTTAGAAAATTATTTTCAATTTTAACGTCTAAATCATGCCAACTTTAATTAACAATTTTATTTCAAAACTTTTGAAACTGTGATAGAATTAATACGAAAACAAAACCTCGCTCGATTTAAATTATAAAAACAAAGCGTATTACAGAAAAATCCAGTGAAAGGAACTAATGTTTACTTTTAAAAAATTACTTAAGTAAGTACATTTCAAAAGAAAGAATATTACTAGAGTAGAATAATTAAAAAGAAGATAAGTTTTAAAATAAATTTGATTAAGATTTATTTCAGTTCAAAGTATGTGGAATCGATGGTTTGTTTACTTTGGAAACTAAACAATCCATACCAATAAGTCGAATAAATTAATTATAATTTCGATCATAACCAATTTTTGCCTTTTTGCAATAACTTGAGACATGTGATTTATAAAAATGAACGGGCATGCGGCGTCCTTAGGGAAGTGTCTTTCCTACACCACTCACAGTATGTACAACATATATACTTGAACAGTTACAATCACCAACCATATTTGTGATGAGTAAAAAGCTCGTCTTCTACCATTCATTATATTTTATTTTTAAGATACAAATGAATTTTCCCTTTCGCAGTTTCGCTTGCAGTAAATGTTTTTATGAATAAACATAAAAACATTTACTGCAATAATGGCCGCTAGTTTAAATTAAATGAGGCAATAAATAGGCAAGAATAACAACCTGATGATTATGCAGTAGGCCTCCGCCGAAGCTGCTGCTATTCTCATTCAGTGACTGAAGAGATACAGACATTGAGCCCCTTCTTTGAATTGACTGATTTTTACTTGTTTGACGTTTGAACATTTCCGTCGTATTCTTTAAAAAACTATCCATTTTCTTTCTAAAAAATGAGGATTTCCTTTCTAACGGGGATTTCCCTATAGAATTGAGATCCAATTCAGACTGTGACAACCCTTCACGTCTAGATAACATAGTCTGATCCAAAGATAGTTTTCTATCCCGAGCCTTGACGTGAGGAGTTTCGCTCGGGAGTGGTGAATCGATGTTGATGTCAGGAATCACAGAATCTTTTTGTTTATCTTCATCGCTAATTAGCGCAAGATCAGATATACCCTCAGGCACGCTATTAGCTTCATGTAACGTCGTTTCAATTGAAGTATCTCGCTCATTAGAGTCACTAATTGTATTTTCTACTGCCTCCTCATTTGTATCATTAACAACATAGTTCTCAATTACATCTTCGCTACTTTCCATGTAATTACTGTTTATAATGACATCAGGATTTGTTGCACTCGTAGCTTCTGCCATGTCGAGGTCTTCGGCATTCATTTCACCTTCAAAAATATCGTCATTTTCGTTAAAATCTTTATTTTGCATAACTTTACTGCCCTTAGGGGCCTTTATTCGCATGCTGCTATTCATTTTGACAGTTCTCAAGATCTCTTTAATTTTCAAATTTTCTTTTATGGTTTTAACGTCCGTTATAAATAAGGGAGATTTATCCCTCTCAGTATGTTTTGAAGGCTTTTCCTTCTTAGATCGACGCCTGAATCTATCCATATTAGCACAATACACAACACTCTTCACTGACACAAAACTCAACTTCTTTATTATTTCTCCAAAACAACGTCATCACTTTAGTACAACTAATTTTCTCAGGCCGTAACCAGCGCACAACGTTACACCTGTACAAACCACTTAATCACAGTGAAGTCGGCCATGTTAACAATATATCGACGAAACGAAAACGGCATCGAATCACAAACTAATAAATGTTGTTACACGGGCCAGCTTGCCGATACTCGCCGGTATGGCTATCACACAATGCGAGCAAAAATTTATTGATATAATGACTTTTATTATTTCATTTCCTCGCTCGCTGCTAGGCACATAGGCTACTAAATACTTCGCCAGTGTAAAACGAATAGCGTCATAAAATTATATAAAAGTAAACACACTGTTTCCAGTGTCGAGTTTGATTAGGTTACATTTCTTCAGCGCAGTATCACTTAACGTTATCTCGAGGCTTGTGATAATCTTTGATATCGCGTATCTATATACCATTTTTGTTTTTATCTTTAGTCAATGTTGAATGTATGTCGGCTGGAGACTTCGCCTCTTATATCTCTGATCACATAGTTTACATATATACTCGCAGCACTAATTTTCCTCTACAATTTATCAGTAACTATGTAACTACACAATCAATATTTATTCTACAAATATTTTATTGTGTAATGGTTTTGCGTTTTGTTATAAATGTTTCAAAGCATAGTATACAATGTGATAAGATTACTGCCGTTACTCATTTAGACATTGTCGCACTAATTGTTTTAAATACCTTCAAACCTTCAAGAAAAGAGAGTATTCCTTCTTTAAAGGCCGGCAACGCACTTGTGACGACTTTAGTTTTACGGGCGTCAATATGTGGCCTCTGCTCGTTTGCCCCTATACCGTAATAAACATTCACTTATTACATGATCAAACCATTTTAAAGATAAATATAAACTTTTATTAGTTCATGAGATTGATCCAACAAAGTACCAAAATGTGTGTGTCACACACAAGAAACACAATACATCTAAGCAGAAACATTACACAACCACAATTTGTTAATGGTCTTAATTCGTGACCAACACAGGTAATAGCGTTTACTTCAATTTGAAAAATATTTTTATCAGTATCTTTGGAAAACATCGATAGGGTCATAATTCAATAAAATATATAATATATTTATGCTTACTATGACAAACTTAAAGTATCTTAGAACTTGTATAAGAATACTCTTAAAGAGAACTCTGTGCAAAAGAAAACAGGTACCAAAGATCGTTTGGAGGTCTGAAGGTGTCTTATTTTGACAAATATAAATTGAACTATCAATGTACAAATTACTGCTATTCGCTGGGTGCACAATGACGCCAACTAGCGGCCTTAATTACGGCGGACTTAGAAATGTCAAATGACTGGTTGTTTTCACAAATAATAAGAAAGCAAAGAAATAATTTCTATGAAATATCGTAATTAACATGTATTCTATTCGATCATGAAAATCTATAGTGTCGATACTATGTCGATATTTATATTTTTTATTTCTAGTTTAAAATGGTATTATCAATAAATGTCAGGTAGTACTTACATATAGACTTTCTCATTGCTTTATTCTTCACGAGAAGTAAGTAAGCAACAAACATAAATAACAAGTTAAATCGAATAACGTATTGTATATATATGCTGTAGACTCCGAGTAGTCATACACGACATCGTTTTCCAACAATAAAAAACAAAAGAAGGAAAATAATTACGAACGACGAAATATTGGTTATGTTTAATTTATAGAATTTGTGATCACTTGTTTGCCATTGTCCTTTAAGTTAACTATGCAGCAGTTTTCGTGAGATATGTTTAGTTTATTTTTACTTAAAATGCACGGATACGTTAATTTTGATAGTAAAAAGTGACATTTGTTCTGCCGAAAGTTTCTTTTTTGGCCAATATGCGCGCTGCGATCGATTCGTTCGACCCACCCCCGACTTTGCAACCCGTGAATAATAATAATAAGAACAGAACAAGACCAGTTATTTAACATTAAAAACTATAGTTAATTTATTTTGAAAGATTTGAATATATATACAAAACCACAGAAACCATTCATAACATCACAAATGCACGTACAACCCTAGCTCAAAACGACTATGCATATAGACACAATCAAATCGCTTATATCGTCCACCATTATTGCGTATCAATATTTACCTTTCTCTACACGAAAACAAATGCGGGGGATGGAAATCAGTATTTTAAAGTGGAAGAAATACACTCTCAAACTAAATGATTCGGCTATTCCTTCCAATGCGAATTGGTTAAAACCTGGAACTCACTACCAATGCACATGTTTTCTTCTCAGTTCAGGACTCTTGTAAGCAGGGCTTGTAAATACATATCCTCTTTCTTTAAATTGGTTACCATTGTAACGACTTTCACATACAACGTAAAACAGAAAAGCACTACAGAGGCATGTACTGAAAATACTTCGAACTACAGAATAACGAAGAAAACGAAGATTAGCAATCCTGAATCGCGCAATAGAAGTTCGCCGATTAGCATATATACAACTTCCCAACATCAACCTTTGGGCAGTGGCCCGTCAGGCATGGTCTCGTTGCCTGGTTATAGGATCCACCCTTTGTGTAGGAGGGACAAGACACCCGTACCTCCACGCCATGACATAGTACTCTAATAAGAAATAACAATTTTAATAATGGTTAATGATGTGTACACAAAACCACTTCATCTCATGTAATAAGTTACGTATTCATTATATATGTTATGAACTTATTTCCTATATGCTTCATATCATATATACGAGATACTGAGATATCAAAAAGATATAAGCATTCACTTATTTGTATCACTCTTCTTGATCCAGTACTAATCAATATTTCAGATCTAATGGTAATAAATTTATACTGTAGACATTGTATGTCTTGATATATTATTTTCGAGTACCGATCACAATAGTCTAGCTTTCTTTAAATAGATTGAACAGTGGAAGGGGCTTGGTTAATATTACAATATTCATCATATGACAGAACGTAGCCAGTCAGTTTATAGAAGATTAATTGAAGTTGGTGAAAGTATGGTGACCAATACTGTGGCAATCTTGTGAGACGCTTATTCATGTCTCCGTTTAAAGGACCCGGGATCTGAGTGGGAAGAAAACACGTGCGCTGGCAGTGAGTTCCTGGTTTCACTGATTGGTACAGGAAGGAAGAGCTAAACTGTTTAGTTCGAGAGAGTATGTCTCCCACTCCAAAACGGCGACTTCCAGGGCGTGTTGTAGTTTAAAGTAATTGAGAAGGCGAGAATAGTTAGAAAAGTTTCTTAAAACAACGCTTGGGAACTGTCAAAAAGTTAGGTGAAAAGATAAAAAACAAAAAAACAAACAATAACCCATAATGTCCCACTGCTGGGCTCGGGTCTCCTCTCAGGAGAGGGTTAAGGCCATACGTCGACAAAAAGACTGTCAACGAAAAGATAATAGCTAAGGTAAAACGAGAAACGAAAAAGAAACATGTGTTTGGCTATTTCATAATTATATAATGGCTGTTACACTTTATATCATAGAAGCATGTAACCACTCACAAGCTAGCCACCAATAAGTTTATATTGAAACGAGTGTCGTAGTCAAGTCTTGAGGTGAGGTTGGAATCGTTACTTATAACATGTGTGTGATATACATTTTATAAGTAACGATTCCAACCTTAATTAATATTATAACCTTATAATTTAATAATCAAGTAAACAGTTGGTTTATATTAAATAATATTAATATCTTGGCGCCTTCCGCTTCTCAGCTTCCGGCGCTACTTTGAAATATTGTTAATGTCGTCTGTATTCTTTTTATACAATGGTACTTCAAACGTAATAAATCTTTAATGTTACACAATCCTGTATTATTAAATAATAATTGTAAGTTGATAATCATTAAAATAATTATGATGAACAATGTGATCGATAATATATATATGATATGATCATATTCATATATAATATAAATATGATCGATATGTATCGACTGCTCGATAATAGTATGATCGATATAAATGGCGCCGGTTGGAGTAATGCAGGGACGTTCGTATTCTGGCAGTTCTACTTAATGTGCATTGGAGAATATTATAAGTTTGTGTTAACATAATGTGTTGCCGTGCCGCCATCTTGACTACGTGCATTATACACTTTTGTATCTACGAGTAAATATCACGGTGTATCAAACCGTCTAAATAAACAGGATAGCGCCCCTGATTGTTCTCGGATTGAAGCACTCTCGAGCAATTGCTACCACAACAACGTATATACATAAGTATAAATCAAATGTGACAAATTTCACCAACTTCAGTCTACATTAGTAGTAGTATTAGTGAGCGGTAATTGACGTCACTACAACCAAAAGATTGCTACTATATTTAAGGGAGTCCTGTCTTTCTATACATGTAACCCTATTCCGTCATGTCAAGACCTTATAGTACAAAGTTACTAAACATGACAAAGGACAAAGTTACAATCCTCCATATCCCTTTCCAATGTAAGGGAAGCGTGAGAGATACCGCTCCAAGGTGTTACAGTTATGACCTAATAATATCTCCTATCCCGCTCTCTTTGAGTATTTAGTACAGCGAAGCAGGACAGCAGTACAGGAGACGCCTGCATCATACTAAAACTGTTCTAACGGTGTGATTTTTCATTTACGTCAGACGCGCCCTTCTACAACAGGCTATAAAAATTGAATCGCCTTACAAGCAACCAAGGCTGACTGAAGCATTATCTAAGAAAGCCGTTATTGCATTTGAACACGCTAGTTTGAGTTTAATATAAAGAAATATTGTAACTTTATCAAAATGTTTTTCATCTTTATCGGGAATGAATATTGGATTTCCACTAAATGATGGCAGAAATTAGTTGTAATATAAATCAGACCTAATTAAAATGCTTCTAATATTGTAAGTGGACATAATATTATCGATGAGAGTAGCCTGACTTCTTTCCTCGTAAAATTTTCTAATAAAATGAATACTTTAAATGTATTTCTGTGTATTACGTATATTAAAGAAAACGTACAATATTACAGTCTCATATTTTGACATGGCTGTTTTTGATATAAAAAGATTAAATTCTTCAGAAGTATTTACTACGACTTAGACAAAAAATAAGTAGTACATTATGTAAAAAGAAAAGGTTGATTTCAATCAAAAGTTTATCGTTAGAGCACTATAAAGAAACTTATGTAGCGTAGTTTTAAGTTTTTATCGAACGCTTGATTGAAGATTGACGATCCAGATGCTTGCGGAGCAGTAGGTTGCCATAGCAGTCATCACAGAGCCTTATCGCGGTCCCGGACCATCCGCGTTGGTTCGGAGCGGTCGACGGCTCGGCCGCCATTTACTGACTGACCGGGTAGGAAGGCCTCCGTTGCTCACTCCTGAGAAAGGTTGCGGGTATTGTGGCAGTGGAGTTGAGAATATCAGTAATGGTAGCTGCTACTTCTCTTCCAATGACGAAGAGACAGCGCTGGACGACGGACGGAGGAGCCCGGCATGTTACGGCGGAACGCGCATGCGCAAGCTCAACGGGTTTGGCAGGTACGGCTCGAAATCCAGGGCTGTACTAGCCAACGCACTGTTGGAGCCGTTCTGCTGAGCTTCTAAGCTTGGATAGGGATTACCGACTGTGTCACCTACAGAACCCACTGCGGGTCCGAACGGGACTCCGCCTGGCATACTGGTAGACTACCCTGCGTGGGGATCCGAGCGTCGAGTTCTTGTTACAGATCCGACGAAACCTGTTACCGCCAACATTGATCGCGGTAATGCTGGCGGTGGTGAGGGATGGGAAGGCATGGTCTCCTTATGTGAGAACATTACGCTCCAGAAGGAGTCCGCTTTAATATTATTCGAAATATAAAAATTTATTCCACTAACTCTTTGGACATGTTTAAATTGAATACTTGGTGTAGTAATATAGCAATTAAAAACGTCATTAAAATTAGTTTGGAAAATATCAAAAAGTCAAAAATGTTTTATGAAATGCGTTAGCTAAGAAATTATGTACTGCTAGAACTAAATCAGGTGTATAAAGGGTGGTATAAGTTGTTTACAGTCGGCTCAAAGAGTACCGAGATAGGTGCAGCCTTTTATGATCCTGTAACTAAAAGTAACATTCTAAAGTGTCGATTATCACACAGCAGAACACAGCAGACAGCAGAACTATTTGCTGTTTCGGAAGCTCTTACGCTACTAATTTACAGCAGGCAAACGTTGTAATTATTACGGATAGCAAAAGCGCTCTCCAGCATTTGGCTCGATGCGCCTCTGGACACAGAGGTGTGTCGATAGCCTTTGCTGTGCTAAGTAAAATATACTCTCTGTTAAGGAATGATGTCAATATTGTATTGCAATGGATACCCTCATATATCGGACTAAAGGGAAACGAAGAGGCAGATAGACTAGTTAAAAGAGCTGCAATTTAAATTTATATTTTATCTATCTATTCGGTAATATTATCAACATTCAAAAAACATTGTTATGATGAGTGGAAAAAGCACTTTGATGATATATGTAAATGTAAAGTCATTTGGTATAAAATTATACAAAATAAACCTCCTCACTTCCCATGGCTTAATAATTATGATGTGAATCGTAATGTTTTGGTAATTGCCGGCTCAAACTCAACGGCTTCGCTTTCTTAATGAAAAAAGTCAACTCGCCTAACTGCCACAAACGAAGTGAAAGAAATGTAATTATTAAGAAATTAAATATAAATAAATTAGATCTAGGTGCATTTACTAACGTCTTATCAAGACCTATATCACGTAAGACTAAAATGTTGCATGCACTCGTAAAATTACCGACATAATGTTGATATTCTTAAGAGTATATAGGTTAAAATAGAAACTTAAGCAGTAGAAGATAAAAGCACGTTTAAAAAATATTTCCTTGTTTGTTGTTGTTAAATATTTATATGTTTAGGTTAAGATGGACCTGGCACGAACTGTGTTCAAAAGTTCATTAAATATGAAATAAAGACTAAAAAAGGAGTCCACATTGCGTGATCGGGAAAGAGCCAATCCCGCTTGAAGGAGGCGACAAAGGGGACGCGGTAGAGGTCCCCAATCGTCACCGCTGCAAAAGATCCGGTGCAGCACACTACGGTGCAGCTCGGGGTGACGTCTGAGCCAGGTCTGTGTTTCGCTAAAAAAGGCGTGTGTACAGTACCAGGCAAATTAATGGAGCGACCTTACATTTTGTAAATTGTTTTATTCATTTCATCGTAATTTGACACAAGAATACTAACAATGTCTTTATTTACTTCAATTCAAAATCAAATTTAAAATTATAATTTTTTGTTTACCCTCTTTCCTGTAACTAAAAAAACACTGTACAATGCAATTGGGTAAAACTAACAACTATCATTTGATTGCAATGTAATAATGTAAAGGTGCATAAATTACATGTTTTATAAGCATTTAATATTAATAAAATTGCCATAGGTATCTTTAATTTTCTTGACGTTTCGAACAGTTTGCAACAATCAAAAGTCGCAATGATTTTGTTTAGAACCAGTTTTCTGTGAGATCATTCCGGACAAGCTGGCTCTCAATCGAAAAACAGTTAAACGAAAATATAAAAAAATACATAAACAACCATATGCTATATTGTATGTCCAGCAGCAGACGTCTTTCTGCTATGATTATGATATTTATAAATGTAAACGCACGATTACGAGAAGATTTCTTGTATCTATCAAAATTTACCATCAAATTTATTTTCAAGATAATTTTCCTGGTATTCCCCTTGTTCTAGTACATCTAATGAATTATATAACAAGATACAGACTATACAATATTTTATTCCATTAAGAACCATTGTTAAGTCATTATATTATTACTTATCGTTTGCTGTAGAGTTTTACTCTCGGTGTTTAATTACCTATCGACCGTCATGGAAACAAATGGTTCTAAACCTCTGAAGGAGGAATAAAACATAATATTTGTATAAAACAAGTTTATAACTGGGGTTCTTTTTTATGACACCACCATTTATTTTATTTTTATAGCGAATTTATGGAGTAAAATATGAATTGAATTTACGTAAAAGGAACAATAATTTTTCTCTTCTGTGTCTATACTTTTATATGACTAGTAAGTTTCTTATAGATAGCTGATTAATACAAGGAAATAGATCGGTTTTCCTCTTCCTCGTTTGGTTAGGAACTATCAGAGTCATTGGCGGAGAAACCCGAACGATGAACACATCGTTACTATGAATTTTATGGTTGTGTAGATAGATAGATAGATAGAAAACTCTTTATTTGCACACTATAATATTACAGTTAGAAGAGAGTACTTAAAATGTAAGACAGAATGTCCAAAGGGCGGCCTTATTGCCAAAAGCAATCTCTTCTAGGCAACTTTAGGATGGATATCGAAATGTATAGGAGAGACAGTGCTAGCTGTCGGTGCAATTAGTTTTGAATTAATTATTTGCTAATGAATATAACGAACTACAATCATATATATTTCCATACATATACACACAACATAATAACATGTGTATATATATACATACATACACACATACATACACATACATATATACACACATACACGTACATATACATATGCATAAACATATACACACATACCCACGTAACGAATACTTGTACATACCAATACACATACATACCAAAATACATAACTGTTTGCGCTTACCTGATGTTCACTGGCAGTGCATTCCACAAGCGTACTGCTTCAACAGTGAAAGACTGGTCGTAAAATTTTGTGGAATGCTGAGGCATCTCCAGTCTCAAATCCTCAGACGACCTTAGACATTTTTTGTGTGTGTCATTAAGGAACTTGAATCGTTTTTTGAGGTAGAAAGGGGCTCTGAGATTGAACAAAATATTGTAGAGAAAAATAAGGATACGAGTATTCCGGCGAGAGCGAATTGGAAGCCACTTAAGCAATTGACGGAATTCAGACACGTGATCATATTTACGTAGGCCAAATATGAAACATATACAAAGGTTTTGTATATGTTTCATACAAAACCTTTGTATATGTTTCATATAAAAAATAATAAATAATAATAATAATGTAAATTTGTTATGTTTGGTTTTGAGCGACTACAAAACCTTTGTAGTCGCTCATTCAGTGACATTCAGATAGCTGACATCGGTATAGTCGAGAATTGGCAGAAGTAGTGCTTGTGCAAGCGGAGCCCTAGTAGCAAATGGAAGAAAATTGCGTAATCTGCGTAGAGACCTGGCAGAAGCAAAGAATTGTCTACAGTGCACGAAGACAAAGAAAAGCAAACCACGTATCATAATCATCATAATGTTGTAAATGTTTTTTATAACTTTTAGTTGAAAATATCTCTACATATTTTTTCACTTCTTTGTAACCAAAACCAAACCAAAGATAATTTTTTGCTATTTCACATTTTACAAGCCAATAAATCTTATAAAATACTTGTTCATAAAAATATTTTATGAACTTGTTAATTAAAATGCACATCATTTAAACACTAAAATTTGTATTATTTTATATAAACAAAAGGAAGAGTCTCAAATATTTTACAATCATAAAAAAAATGTGGTCTACTTCTTTTGCGGTACATCGGGGACATCAAACTCGCTGACTTGAGCTTCCACGAGCTGTTTGCTTCGCAGTTTAATGATTGCGTGGCTTGGTACGTTAGGATCTTCCATCTCGAACTCGATTAGACCTGTCGAATCAAAAAATATGAATTTTTAAACTTAGAACACTAATTAAAATAATAAGATAACTTTTGTCATGTGACATGATCATGTTTAAAATAGGCGGATTTGTCAACATTGTCCAATTATTGCCCTTTTATGGTCTCTTAAACTTAAATCAATAAAAACAATTCACGGTTGATACTATCATTAAAGTGAATATACTTGTCTTTTATATACGTAAAGGCCATGTTTGATAAACCAGGCATTTATCAGAATGAATGTAATAAAACATAAATGAGTAAGTACATATTACGCTCTACGAAATTCTGTAGGGCTTGATGATAAAATTCCAATTAGAACTATAATTATTTCAGATATTAGTAAAACTTACTGCTAGAGTGTTCGATAATATATATTATTTTTACTTCGCTTAGCTCATATCCATTAGCAGTCAATATTTTTGCTAATATCTGCAGTGTAAAAACTAATGTTTCTCAAAACGAAACTAAATGTAGAACATTAACGTGAAGTGGTCAGCCGGCTCGCAAGAAATACTTTAGGCGATAATGTCGACTCATATCGGCTAGTGACAGGCGCCATGATACGGCGAGTTTCTCAAATAAATATGACTAATGAACCATGACCAACGACAAGCAAAATTTGCTGAATATTATATGAAAAATCATGTTGAACACGTTTTTTATACATGTTTAATCATCGAGGTTTTGAAAAAGTAAGATTTTGATAATTAGACTACTTAATTAATTCATAACATTGTTTATAAAAATTAAGGATTTTTTTTTCTTTATGATACACATCACTGTGTATTTATTTTCCTTTTTGAAGTGAAGTTAACAGATTTTATGCTCCACAAACATATTTATGATTTTCACCAAGAAATTTTCAAATGCCTAACAAACATTTATGGTTGATTTCTATACATCGTTCTTTCAAATTGCACTATGAATTCGAGCCCTACCATGTAGAATGTATATGAAAAAAACCTGTTTATATTTGGTTTATAGCTAGAAAGAACTGTTATCGTAAAATTTTCCATACTATGGCATATGACACGAAGCACGTAGATAGTTGTAATTTTTTAATTCTGCACAATTCATAAACTTAAAATAAATACACAAAGAAGTAACGTTTGATTTCAAATAGATGACAGTTTAAATATATTACTGCATATTTACTACGTATAATCCCGTCTCGCGACGTGTATCGTGTAGGTGATAATATGAACTATGATCGAATGTGACATTCAACTCAAAAGTCATATTAACTTGCCACCCAGGGTTTTCCTTTGGCGGGGTTACATTTTAAAAATATTATTTAAAGTTAATGTTTATTTGTATTACTATACATTTATATCCAATTTTGAAAGGATTAGTGTTACAGCAATAAGCTAAAAGCGGATGGCTTTATTGCTGCCAAGGATACGTATTCTCTTCTCTTACTCATCTACTGAGTATCAGTGCTGACAGATGTGACAGTAATTTTCTTCTATTTTTTATAATAAATCTTGAGATGCCGAATTATCGATATTAACTTCATGTCCGTGCCTCGAATCAAGGGAACTGTGTTGGATACAGGTGTAAACTGATTTGTTTTTATAATTATTTTTATTTTTAAGCCTTATAACAATATTTTTAAGTTCATATAATTTTCTTTTTGACTGTTATTGAGATTTATTGGTCCTAGCTGTGTACACCAGTAAGTGGCCAGGATGCTTAGTTTTTTAGAACTTTATAATTAGACCTTAAAGTATTTAATTTTTATATTCACTGTTAGTTTATTAGGGTTTTTTTGTCAATTACAATACCTCGATGATCATAGATTCAATGGCTAATTAAATTGAATCTGTATTTAAACGAAAACTTAATTTATTATAAATATAAATGTGATAAAAAATATAAATGTTATCAAATGAATATGAAAGACATATATATGTTAACTGTACCTTTCAAACTAATCCGTTCGCATAGATTGAATTAACTGAAATCTAAATCTTATCTACATACATAAAATGTTTTCCTTATTAATAAGACCTCGAGTACGACGACGAATATAAAAATGTTTGTTATTTCATTTAATCACAAGTGAAGTTAATAAATGCGTATTAAAAATTAAACGCAATCAAACAATGCAATTGCCGCAGCGTGCAATATCAGTACAGCCCACATAGTTTTAACAATAAATTTGATTCAACTTATACATCATGGAATGAGAATAGATTGTTTATAATTAATATTTCATCAGTGAATTTAAGATTAAAAAACTGAAGTGGTACAATTATTAACAAAATAGTAATTATAAACGAAGAAACACGGAATGTCGTAGTTTTCTTCGTCCATATTTCATAAGCGAGGATCTAGCTGAAATTCAAAGTTTTCTTAAACACGTAAAGACCTTGAGTGGTCACTAAAAATATATAATGATACAGTCAAAAACTTCCTCAAACATAAACTTATTTTTCATAAATGAATGAAATGAATTCATATGTTGCATCATCGTGACCAAATAAGTCCCAAAAAAGCGATAATCTTCTCCTACGTATCTTAGTATATATTTTAATAGGATTATGTTCGTGTAATATCGTCTATGAATGTAAAGAAATCTTTAGTCTCTTACAGCCTTACAGCTCCAAAGACAATTTGATATTGAAGCGAATAAAACAAGCAAGGACAAACAATTGTTACTTTGCCATTAAGGTAGAATACTTTTATGGCTGAAATTAAAATCTCACAGGGCCAGAGAACAATTTTTTTCTTACGGAATAGTGGACAAAAGAACAGATGTCTAGCCTGTTGGTAAGAGATTACCGCCGCCTATGGAAATCCGCAACACCAGAGGCGTCACAAATACGTTGGCGGCTTTTTAAAAAGGAGTACGCTCTTTTCTTGAAGGTTTGAAGGTCATATTGGTCTGGGAATACCGCTGGTGACAGTTCATTCCACAGTTTTGTTGTGCGAGGTAGAAATATAGAGGTTTCTAGAAAAGCCCACAGTTGTGGGCTGCCAACGATCTAAATAATGGGGATAAAACTGGTGTCGCGTAGGACGATGCCGGTAAACGGTGGCGCGGATCAGTTCAAACAGTTCCACCACCTGCGCGCAACTTGCGATTGCCGCGAGCATTTGAGAGGCACTGTATTCCGGACAAGGCAATGGTCTGGGGAGCCAAGTGGGGCGTGAACGGTAAGGGGTAACCATCCCGACGAGAAGTCAGCTGAAGGTCCAACAAAAAAGAATTCTGGCCCTCCACTTGCTGGACTCGCGGGGACGTGGTGACCAGTTGTGTCAGGCCATTTGCCAAGGTGAAGTCGTGAACAAATCTGCCCGCACTATCCATTTTACTGGAATTGAGCCAGCCAGAATGGTGGGCGTGAGTGGGTTGGTAGGGGGTGCCATGGTGCTGGGAGGGGTCCGGATAGCGTAAGAAAGCGGTTCCTGGATTCCTCCCGTCTCAGACACAGAGTGGCTAGTCAGTCCAATTCTGACATACCGCCCCGCTGCAAACCTGGGTGGGGTGAAGGCTCGAGGCTTCCACATGTTAAAAAAAGGGGGTGAAATGGAGATAATGCTCGTATCGCGAGCGTGATTGGGCGCAATTTTCAATAAAGTGGATAAGTTTGTAAATGTTTTTTTTTTAATTTCAGATCAAATGAATCAAATTAATTCACAATAATATTGATATTACCTATATTCTTTTTCATTCTCTAACTCAGTCAGTCAGAAAATGTATTCTTCAGAGATAGCACTCTAATGACTCACGGAGATTATCGGGATTTCAGAAATTATTTTTATTGTGTCTTTTTATTTATATAGCAAGGTACCATTCTTGTTTTACCAATAAATCGTTCTTAATAACATAATTGGGTATGTGCTGGATATTCGTCTTACTCACTGTGAATAAATCGCAATATAAATAATATGGTGTATCCATATTATTTTTAGATAGACAGAAGGCATTAATATCTATGTCAGTTTTTTTAAGTGAGTCTCTACGTCACACTTATAAGAAAATATCTTAGTAATACAGTCTATTAGCAGTAATCACAACTACAAATCCTAACAGCATCTCTTTAAATATATATAATACTATGAAACCACGTCTTTCGCAATGCCGCAACAGTGACCTAAAGCAAAGCTTCCTTATATAAAGGTAATGGTAACTATTTCGTAGTATATTCAATATATGCACTTTAACGAATTCAGGCCGAAGTTTATCGACCCAAATAATACAGAGAGCATATATCTGCACTCAGCAAATACAAATTAAACAGTGCAATAGACAGAATTTCGATTAACAAACTCGTTATAATGTCTTCTTTTAGTTAATAAAATAACTTACAAATTCTTTAACGCTGTTACTTGTGGAACATGAGTTGTAACTTTTAATAAAGAGTAGATAAAGAACCTTTCAGAGTTTGTAATAAAACGAGCCGTGAATCAAAATTGACGTCAATAGGTAGCTTATTAGGCACGCGTCAAGGCCCGACAAAAAACAGTATATGTGCAATGACACGCTGCTGTTTCCATGTACACATAGTTGTTAGGTTAGGATAGTATTTTTTTTATAATATGTTTATTGAACACTTGAAAATAATCAGCAAGATGTTTCATATTTTTGTGAAACCTTTCAAAGTGATTATGATCGAAAATGAAGCGGTAAAGCAAAACAATTTAGATGCTGCTGCAAGTATTCTATACGAAGAAATACATCAAGTTAAATGTTAGAAGTTACCGAATCAATTTACTTATACCAACATTTTCTCTATTATTTAACTTCACATTTGTTATCAAAACACTCAATACTATCCAATGCTGCCGAATAACTTAAAAAATATGATTTCTTCCCGGATGAAT
Organism: Hyphantria cunea; assembly: GCA_003709505.1. Classification (NCBI taxonomy): domain Eukaryota; kingdom Metazoa; phylum Arthropoda; class Insecta; order Lepidoptera; family Erebidae; genus Hyphantria; species Hyphantria cunea. The sequence continues at coordinate 209,292 of PKRV01000042.1, forward strand.
ATTTATAACAGGTTTGTTATCATGTTGTAGAAAATAATGAAAAAAATGAGCTAGCTGTAAGTAATAAGATTCAGTGGGTGACAGATACTGCTGCATTACACCATTCAAGGTACCAGCTGACAAACTTAACAAACTGACATTAATTTTCATTCATAGTAGCATATGAACTATTTATACCAGTTATATTTTGAGTTGAAAGGAAATCACACTGCGCACAGACAAGCACTCAAGAAGAGCCAAGATCATTTCGAGATCTCTGATGCTTGGTGCATCCTCCGCAGGACAGGAGAACACTACTCGTCCATGCCCATGCACTTACACAGGTTTTTTAGGCAAAATCATCTCACAACATGTGGTGCCAGCATTCCACGCAGTCTTATTGCAGACCGTAGACAGAACCATAGTTCGAGAGAACGACTTTCTGTACCGATAGCCATTGCAAGGTTGAGAGGCCTTGCCGCTGCATGCATGTTGATCAGTCCATTAAAGCGAAGCTTAAAATCGTATCACGTCTTGGACGACACAAACCAGGAAAGATTCGATACGGTCAGTCATGAAATTATCTTGGCCAAGCTCAATAGCATTGGTATTTCGGGCAAAGTTCATCAACTTTTCCAATCATATCTCGCATGTTACTCTCAAGTTGTTGAAATTGGCAAATTCCAAAGCTTCCTACATACTATTACCTGGGCTCCATTTTAGAGCCCCTTTTATTTTTATTCATATAAAGATATAAGCAAACTTCATCTCAAGGGAGATCTACGTAATATTTGCAGCCAAAAATGAAATACATAACGACAATGTTACTTTAAAGGTTAAAAATGTATCAATGTACAAGTAAATAGGAGCAAGAAAAAATATTTAGCAGTAACTATTGGACAAAAATGTTACATGGAAATCGCCTACCAAAAAACTTAGTTCAAAGTTGATATTTTTGACAGGGGCCTTACGAGATTTAGTCCGGTGTACGTCACGTAACGTTCGTTATACTATAAAAGATTTTCTAGTTATACCACACGTAGATCATCTTGTCGAAATTTAGGGCTTTGCGTCTAAAACAAACATTAATTCGCTACAAGTGTTACAGAACAAATGAGTAAACAAATTATATAACTATAATCATAGTTACACCTTCTGCTAAGCATTATTAAGAAACTAAAATAATGAATATTGATGACACATACAAATACTACACATGCATATTGATAAGAGAAATAGTAACAAAAGACCTACCCACTAATATATCATCTCAAACAAAAAGAGAAGACAATTTATCAATTAAGGAGACACAGACGCGAAAATAATTTACTGCAACGTCCTCCTAAAGCTGACTATGGTAAACACAATACAACCTATGCGAGTGCTCAGTTAAATAATAATTTTCCAAGTTCTATTATGGAAGCAAAAAAATTAAATGTATTTAAAAACTTATTATATTAAAAGCCCACCTCTTAAACATAATTTTATAAATAAAAAATACAAATTATATATACATATATAGCTATATTCATTTAAATTAAGCTATTTATGTACTTAAAATCATATCATTCATTAGTTAGTTAAATTGCTAGCCGTCAGTATAACGCATCTAGTAACAGTGAATCTGTGTGGTCTGTGCATTGTATTTAGTCAAATGTAGGTAGGATAAAAGTATTTTATTTTCGTTTGAGTTAATTTTGGTCAATAGAACTGCCTATGTATGTATGTCTACCAGCATTCAAAGTTGTTCTTTGTTGGATTACTATGTAAATGAAATTTTTTTGTTTAAAAATGTACTATGTAATTACCACTGTAACATGCACTAACCGAAATGATTTGCAAAATAACTTAGAAGGTATAATAGGTCTTAGGTCTTTGCAAAGTACTTTTTCCTTATCATTTCTTGTTCCTTAACAATTTAATCGACATTTTTTGTCACGGAATATTTATCTGATACTAATGCATGCTTGCCGCAATATTTTTTAGATAACAATGTATAAGTTCTCATTTAAGTCAATATACAAATTCTTATGAGAATAAATGTTTGTGAAACCTAAAGTGTGATTGCACTGTTCAAAAATAGTGCATTGCAAATTTGATCAAAGAACCATAACACATTTATAAATAAAACCGATTAATCTATTTAAGGTACTGAAATAAATTATGATCCATGATGACAAATGGTCGCTTCTCAATTGTATATTATTTTGCCTGGCTTTATGCTGAGTATTCAGAAGACATAACGAAGGAAAGAAAATTAAAATACCTAAATTTCCATTTGATTCCAATCCTAGCAGTGGACTGTGATAGGCTGATGATGATGAAATTTCCGTTGCTGCTATTTATCAATTTCGTTTATACTGTATATGTTCAGTAAAAATGCACACAGTATTCACTACCATTTACTATGCAATAACTGTAACCTGGGTACAATAGATGAGACAAATAAAAAGAAGGTTACCACACTGGATGATCCTACACCCTTTTTTTTTTCCGCTCTGGGGAGAGAGCGAAGGGGTCTGTCAGACTTTTACTGACTAAAACCCCCCGGTTTTCCGTCTCTCTCCTACGCCAGGGATCACGGGAACTTAAAAGGCATCAGCAATCCCCGACTGGTGCCGGCCCGCTGCTGCGGACCACATCTCGTCAGCGAGAGGAGTGAGGTATTTGACTCCCCTCGAGACTTCAAAGAGGGGCGCACAGGAACACTAAGCGCCGCCACCTCGGGTCCGGTTGGTTGGGAGCGACGGACATCCCCAAGTCCACCGCCCCTGGACCGAGTTAGGGAAGCCAGTGGAGGTCAGCGTATGCCCTCCTCCGACGCCCGGTGCGCCTTCTGCGGACTAAGAGAGAGGTCAGGATCTCCCTCTCCCTTTCCGCAGCCTCCTTCTGTGAGATGACGGTTTCGCAGAAGGACAACACCGCGTCCCAGGACTCCTCGCCGTCGACCATAGAACGAACAACGGCCGGCAGCGAGAGGTCACTGCCTACTACAGATATGAGCGCACGGCGCGGCCCCTCCCAAGCGGCACACTCTGTCAGCGTATGCCACGCCGTATCCTCCCGACAGTCGGCGCAGTGGTGACACCGAGCGTCCGGCTCCCTGCCTATGCGACACAGGAACCTCCCGAGGCAGCCATGCTCCGAGAGGATCTGCGTCAGACGGAACGAGAGGGAGCCGTGCCTTCTCCCGAGCCACAGGTCGAGCACTGGCCGAATGGCCTTGACAGTGACTAGGCCGGCGGAAGGGCTTGAAAGCCTGTCCCGCCATTCCGCCACCAGGACCTCGCGTAGCTGTGACCGACGCAGCTCGATAACTCCCTGCGTCAGTCCTTCACCGCGGGCCCGCGCGTCCTCACGCCACCAATGTAACGACGCGAGGACTTTTGCCTCCAGGTCCCAGGGCGGAGATCCGGCCAATGATCCTACTCCCTAAGCCAAATTGGCATTCTACAAACATGAATGATAATAGAAAACTAAAAAATGGGAGTGAATTAAAATGAAATATGTATATATATATTTCACGGTTGGCCTAATGGCTTAAGTTGTCGCCACGCTGCATTGTACTGCGCCAAGTGTTGAGGGCTCGAACCACACATGGAAAACACAAATTGTGTGATCCACAAATTGTTGTTCCGAGTCTGGGTATTCTTTATGTCTGTTTCTCTCAACGCTAAGCGCCAGGGGGTTTTACGCAAAACATTTTTTTTATTTTTGCCAATAACACAAGAGAATACGTAAGCGGTTATAAAAAGAGATTTGACGCGAAAAACTTGCATCTTGGCCGATGTTTTGATAATATTTATTTTTCAAAATAAATCTTTAACAGATAAAATACTTTTACACGTTGGACTTTATAGCTAGAAGGCGCTGGCTTTGCTAATAAGTAGGGTGAGATGGGACGGTCATCAGCCAGGTAACATTAGAACACGCTTACACAACATTGTAAATAAAATCATATAGAGCATAGAAATTCTGTTATCTCTCTCTTTCCTATGAAACTAATTAATAAAGTGATAATTATCTATAATAAGAAGAAAATGCATACCGCCCTCAGCAACGGCTTCATCCTTGTAATTTTCCTTCATCACTCGCGCCAAGATTTGGTGGTAGAATTGATGAGCTTGTGCTCGTATTTCTTCCGTTACCTCCATTTTCGTAATAGCTTGCATCAATACGTTCAATTTTTGTTTTGCTGTTGCCAACAGCTTGTCAACTATTTAAAGAAGACACTAAGACTATTAGTATTCTATTCGTGGAATGTCTATCAATAAAACATTATGTCAATATTGTAAATTTCTAATAGAAATAAGTTTTTGTATGGATACTTACAGTCGGCTTCAACCTCAGGCACAGCTTGTAGAACGTCCTCTAACGCATATTGAAGCGCTGGAGGTACATCAGCATTAGGCCTTGGTGCGTTCGGAGCACCTGCAAAGTTAAAACCCTTTGGTCGATAATATTCTTTATGCTATTGTACATATGGTTCAATAAAAACTGCTTTATAACGATTAAGAAACAGTTTTCATTTAACCGGTCACTACCCAAGCGCTCATGTTCAAATTAACATTTTATTGTGTCACAAAATTATGACTGCTCGGTTCGACTCTTCTCGTTCGATTTTTTTATTAACGTTATAGTTACTGGCATTATTGTCCAATCCATTTCCTTATTGTTCAATTCAACTCAAATGATTACTAAATAAAAAATAGGGAACCATATCACTTGAGTTGACTTTCAATTTTAGAACATTCTTCAAAGTATAAACACTTCGGAATAAAAAATTATCATGTTCCTATCTGTTAGATTAATTAAAACGGATCATAGGAGCTCAGATTCGTATTGTTTACTAGTAGGCAGTAAAGAGTCTTTAATAATATTTAATCATGGACAAAGCATTAATTGTAAGGTTGGCCCACTATGCATTTACAGATTATTTAATTTGGTAGATCGTAGAGAATTTTAGACAGTATATATCTACATATTGTAGTCCCATATAAGTTCTTGTAATGAGGCATAACAAACCTCTAAATGTTTGACAGCTTTCTTTGTCACCTCTTCGCAGTTATATGGACAGCTTTAAGTCTCATTTGCAAGTTGTATATTTTTTCTATACGTGTTTTAAAGGTGCAACCATAACTATATAGACAATATCCTATAACAGAATCTGCTAGTGCCAGATACAGTAGACGAATCGTTTGTAAGTCATGTTATAGTTTAGTGTATACAATTAATTAAGTATAGATCTTAGTTTATTACAAACGTGTTCTAAGTTGGGTTTCTAGTTAAAATGTTTGTATTTTACAAGCCCTACATTATTTTACTAGATCTAGATTATTATATATATACTTAGGTCTGCACTTTAGATTAATGAGTCAACATTCAAGGCCATAGTTTTTTTTTCATATTTGGTGGAGTAGGAAGAACTGTTATGCGATTATTTCTTTTTTGACAATTAACTCTTAAAAAACAACACATGAACTTCGTTTTATGAGATGTAATCGTCAAGTCAACGTCATGCGACAACTTACACATTTTATCAAAATTTTCATGTAGGTTCTTTTCACCAACCTTGATCTCTTTGTCTGCCTTTACTAGACAAGCATCGACTGCAAACTGGTTTATAGAACCATTTGGTTGACATAATTTAATATATAAAATTCTCGTGTCGCGGTGTTTGTTACCAAACTATTTCAAAACGGCTGGACCGATTGTTATGAAATTTTGAGTACATATCAGATAGGTCTGAGAATCGGCCAACATCTATTTTTCAAATCCAAGGCAAAAGACTTTATATATGGCAAAATAACGTTTCCCGGGTCAGTTAGTATTCATAGGTGCCTTGGTCTGGGTACATGCTAGCACTATACATATTTTCCACTTTTACTGTAGTATTTCTATCTTTATGGTATTTTTTTACAGAGTTTTAGAAATGCTCCTTGTATACTAAGTTGCTCAAGATGTTCATACAACACTTTATATTGTAGCATATTAAATGGTTTGCTGAAAGCAACGAAAATAACGAGCACGCCACATTTTTTATTCAGGCGCTCGTTAATCTCGTTGCTAAATTGACACAATATTTGAGAGGCACTCTTACCTTTCGGAAAACCGTATTGAGGTTTTTTTTTATTATCTGGTTAAGAGTATTGAAATAAACTCAGCTTGTCTCCTATGTACCTACATCAACGTAGGACAAAGTAGTGATAGGACAGATTTTTATTTTTTTATTTTTAACATTATAACACACAACGCCATCTAGCCCCAAACTAAGCAGAGCTTGTACTATGGGTACTAGACAACTGATGTTAATACATATATACTTTTTTTTTGTAAATACATACATTTTATACATAGAAAACACCCAAACTCCGAAACAAATATTTGCAGATCAGCTTATTATCTATGAAACACGGTAGATAATGCACATAATAAAATGTTGTCATTGCCTTAGAAAACACATCTACATTTTTAGCAAAGTCTGTTAAGTTGAATATAAACCCTCCCGTTTTAATTCTGTCTAGTCTACATTCAGCCTGAACTTAGAAACTTACCGACGGTAGAAAGAAGCTCGTTGATTTGTTGCAGAGACGTCCTCAACTCTATAAAGATTCGCCCTCGCGCATCAAGTTTCTTTGAGAGCTCTATTTCTTCACGTTTCTCAGCATTGATTTGCGCTTGAAGGTGTTTCTTATTTGTCAAGTATCTGAAAATAGAACAATAGCTTATTCTTCGGTAATTTTGCAAACATTAGATAAAAAAATCCTTCAATTGAGATGGCTATTTGATTTATTTTTTTGTTGACAGGGTGAAAAATTATTTTGGGTGCCTGGCGCCTGGGGGAAAATACAGCGAGAAGTATGTGGTGTCTTCTTTAAAAACAGGTCTTCACGTCGTTCTCGAATTGACGCCGAGAGGAACCAGGCCCTATCTCGAGGGGAACAGCAAACTTTCTACGAGAGGTATGTATAATTCTCACAACCTTGGAAAGCATTGAATAACTTAATAACGAGAGACAACACTTGTTTATAGCATTTAAGAACTCTTTAACTACTGCCATCTGTACAACTCGAGAATTTCAAATGGCGTAAAATGTATTTCTGCAGACATCGGAAAACATCTTGAGGAAAATTTTAAGTTTTATAACCTCTTATATATGAAAATTAAGAAAGTCGTTCATTTTTTTAAAAATCATTGAATAATTCTTATCACGTCACTCAAACAAAACAGGCATTATATTATGAGGAATTTTGTGAATAGTAATAACATGCCTACTATACAGTTTTTTCATTAAATTAAAAAGTACCCACCTACCTGAGACGATAAGAGAATTTCTAAGTGTGTTTAAAATTAGCTTGTGTAGTAGATTTGGCTTTGTTTTTTAAACTTCTTTCAAAGTTTCAGTGAGTAGTTTTGATATTTTAATTCAGTATAATTAATTAACTCTGTAATATATTAAACTATGTAAAAAAAATAAAAAGCTATTGGATCAAAGCAGAGCACTTTAACAGGGATGTCTAGGTACACTTTATCGATTTTACCGTCAAGGCAAGCGTAGCGACTATTGCAACTATAAGAGAATTCGTTACTCTTCCTTTACCGGCAATATTTACAGTTTGCTTGGTCTTACTGAAGCGGAAAAATAAATAAATGGATGCAACCATATAAAAGCTTTATAAATTGATATTATGAAAAAATAACGAGATTGTTGTGACGAAGCGTGATGATATCATTACACTTACTCGTGTTCACGTGATTGATTTCATTGTGACATAATATTTAAACACTTTCAAATGAAGATATACAATGACACAAGAGTAATCGTGAGCAATAATACAATGTCCTTCACAGCCAGAAACAGAAAAAAAGCAATTTATACTCTCGACTGTTGGTACTTGATGGAACTTGTTGCAATACATTCTAGAATCAAACTCACTTGTACACATTCCACCATTTTAATTAACTTTACTAACTTAATTTACTTTTTAATTTACTTCTGGCCGGTTTCGCCCTATAGCATTGTTAAAATGGTTATATGTAACTGTCAGATTGTCCAAACCGTAAGATTGTAATATACCTTGCTATATTGTAGAAAGATTTTCAACCGGAACATACTGTTTACAATTAACGTATTATAGATTATAATCTATCGAAGTGTAACCTCCAAATTGTGATATGGTACGCGACGGATCGCATCTCGCGCGCTGATTGGTTGAACAGCAATGTCCCGCGCCGCCATATTTGTTTATTAATTTGTTTGTTACCGAATGTAAAGTATTTTTATGAAGTACAAGTGAGTTTGATTCTAGAATAAAGCAAATTTAAGCCTTAATGATATATAAACATTTCTTTGTTAAGAAGTTTATTAGTTCAAATTTCTCAAAAAAGAATAGTAGCCTATCAATTGCTATTCTCTTATTATTTTCTACCCCAAAATTATCTGGTAGAATATCTAAATTATGCGAATATAATAAATTACATCCTTACACAATAATGTTATGTAAACACACACTGGAGTAGAGTATTTTTCAAATTGTTGATATAACAAACTCTCTCTTGTATGAAAACCTCTACGGTTGAAATGAGTGGTTTATATTTATTAAATGAATACACATATGGTAATGCTTTGTATATGATTGTACATATATAAGCCCATGTTCAACAAACTGACCCGCGCGGTCGATTATTGGCCACGATGCACGAAAATGAATCTAAACATGTTTAATAATTTATAAAAAAAATAACATCTATTAAATTAAAAATATGTCGTCATGAAGTACATAGTTGTGTTAATGAAAACCTGTTCAACAATCGTACCCTCAAATTATATTTATCTAAGATACGGCGCGTGTTGTATTTCGTGCTAGTTTTACCTTAACGCAAAATTTTACCTAAAACAAGAGCCAGCCGTCTCTCGTTTACGGCGACTTTCGTCTTGTTTTAACTAATGTTTATGATATACTACTGCATTAGGGAACTCGACTCACCACTAGATTATTAACCCCATTTCATGTAGCGTGCAGGCATTTGAGTAATGAATTCGATCGTGGATAGGTGCAAACGATTTATTTCCTATTTAAATATTTTACATAGCGGTAATAGCTGCCGCTATGTATTTAAAATTTTTGATTTTACAAGGGAACGTTCATTGTTTATTATTTATTCTATAAACATTATTGCATGAGCAAGGAGGAGTTTAGTTATGCATATAAAAAACTTGTCATAAATCGGACATACTGTCTACCTACTTGGGACATTTCATTTACATAATCTCACGAGCTATTGAGCTTTGTGACGGTATTTTAGATATTGCCACTGTAAATACTTTCACAACTTATTGTGTACAATAAATTTAGTTTTAGGTATAAGGTTCCAAGGTCATATATTTACAAGGCATTTTTGTTGATGCCAAAGAAAATAGAACATGAATCTTGTAACGCAAATACTGAAAGGGATTTTGTTTTCACATGTCACATCACTGCGAAACACAATGTATTTCAAATACACAGGGGGCTTATTAGATATAGTCCATAACATTGCTATTTGCAAAAGATTATATCAAAATTGTATTATCAATAAATAAGTTTTCCAAAGAGCCTAAAATATCAGGTGATAACGAACGCGTCTTAAATTAAGTTTTGTGTTATTAATTGTAGTGTCAATATTATCGCTGTGGTATTATGTATGTTTCTATCGCGTCTATCTATAATAGACTAGTTTTATAATACATTTTACTATTTTTTCAGAATCGATATTGACATATGAGCACGCCCTGTTTTCTGAGCCGTTGATTGTGTGAGAGGTTGTCTTTTCTAACACTACATTGATTATATAGAAAGAAATGTTTTCAAAAGCATTTCGTCGTCTATTCGATGTAGCAACTTAGTTAGATTCCTTGTAAAAGTCAGTAACACAGGTGCAGTTTTTTGCATCTTTGCTTACATCTGCTTCTGCTATTCTAACTCTTTAAAGTAACACAAATTGCGTTATGATGCAACACAATGAAACCAATAGTTATGAAGTGCTTGTCACGTGATCTGTATCGTTTGAGCAATTTAGGGAAATAAGTCCTAGAACATTGAATTTTGCCCACTACAAAGGGGACAATGTAACATATTTTGAGGAATTCTCATTCAACTCATTCAGGAAATGTACTGAGTTACAGCAATTAAATGTAGTGGCTTAGTAATTCATGTCTCTGTCAGTAAAGAGATTCTTCTACGATTTTATTCTACATCTGTCTTGGAGAAAAGAAATATAATGATTACTTTAAAGATCAATGTATATCAGTGTAATTTAAATCTCAACTATAAAATATCAACACTGGTATACTGTCGAACCAAAGGTATTGTTAGCTGTCGGTCACAGTTGTAATAAACATCCATGGCAATTGTTTTATGGAAGTCAGTACCCTCGAATGTACTGACAACTTGTTCAACCTTCAAATTCCGTTCGCCCTCAGAGTTTCGGTCGTCCTATGCCAGTCGTTCCGTTTAAAAACTCATATTGAGATAAAATCGGTTGATCTAGTAAATTACCCAAAAAAAAATCGGAAATAATAAAGGCCTTCTTAAAAATAATGCTTTCTAGAAAACAGGAAGACAAGAATATTTAATTTGATAACATAAATTTGATTATGAACAATTAAAGTCCGGTCGGCTGGCAGGAGCTGGATGCGAGAAGCCGAGGATTGTAGCTGCGTGCAATTGGAGAGGCCTAAGTCTAACACTGGACTGAGATAGACTGATGATGATGATGATGATGAAAGTCCCGTCTAAATAGACATTCACCCTTGCACAAATCCTCAAGAAGCTAAAAATTTGCATAAACTTCAGGGTAACAATATGGAATGGGATAGAGATCAAGAACATATGTGATTAAAAAATATTTTAAGTACATTAATTTTGGCGCAAATGTAGTTACTACTTGCTTTAATTTAAAAAATAGGTAGCTCGGTCTCGTTCTCATGACACAGCAAAAACTATTGTTACTCACATCGACTTTGAACAAGTTACTGTAGAAGCTAGGTATAAATAAATATTTTAGGAAATTTTAACACATAACGCCGTCTTGTCCCAAAATAAGCAGAGCTTGTACTATGGGTACTCTAGATCACTGATATTAATGCACATATACTTTTTTTATAAATACATACATAGTATACATAGAAAACAGCCAAACTCCGAAACAAATATTTTATTTATTATTATTAAACAGATCAAACATTTGGTCCGTCTTAGGAATCGAACCCGAGACCTCTAGCAGTCCAGTCATATTCGCTGCCACAGCGCCATTGAGGCAGTCAGTAATTGTCAGAATGATTGTTATATTTCTTTTTGATATCTACCACTGGTAGTAAACTTAGTCGTCCTCGACATGAAACATGAATCTCGTCATGAAAGAAATGTATTGAAAATAGCGATGACTGACTGAATGTAAACTACATTGGAAGAATTTAAAATGTATGCAAATATTCAGATGTAGATAACAAAACTATTACACTTCGATTGAAACCGATTGAAACTATTGAACAAATAACGGAACAATCAAAATTTACATGTACCATTGAGAATGATCATGATATTTTAAAGCAATCTTGGAGTAAAAAAAACGTAACGGCAAAGAAAACCTTTCGGTAAGATGTTCAATCGATAGTTGTTATCGTGTAAAAACAAACGCGTCAGGTACACTGCCTCATAAGAAGGGTGGAAACTGTGCACACGTTTCCTCGCTTTAGGTGAATACAACGTTACAGGTAATACAATTTTTATAAATTTAGAATCATATTTTCTCCAAAATAATTAATCTCAGAAGAAAAAGTATAAGAACATTATTACTGTAGCTAATTACATAATCTATATTTTTCTCAATTATTTATAGTTTTGTAAAAATAAAAAAAAGAACATTTTTGCAAACTTAATCTTAAAATATTATTGGAATGAAGTATCAACAGGTTACGACAACCTTGAAAAGCATCTACCCACATCCAATACGGACAGTGCCATGACAAGTAATTCCAATAATCGTAGTGACAGGGGGGTGAATTCGGTTATCACGTGTTACTTTACGTAGGTAATTAACCGTTAATTTTTAACAAGCTAGTGATGACTTTTAAATAGGACAATATTTGAAGAGATCCTGGATTATTTCGATTTATAATAAGATGCAATAGAAGGTACTGTAAACGGCATTCTAGCAGTTTAGAATTTACATGGGGTGAATTCGGTTATCACATGTTACTTTACGTAGGTACTTAACCGTTGATGTTTAACAAGTTAATGATGAGTTTTACATAGGGCAATATTTAATCAGATCCTGGATTATTTCGATTCACAATAAGTTGCGATAGAAGGTACTGTAAATGGCATTCTAGCAGTTTAGAATTTACTGGGGGCGATTTCGGTTATCACATGTTACTTTACGAGGTACTCAACCGTTGATGCTTAACAAGTTAATGATGAGTTTTACATAGGGCAATATTTAATCAGATCCAGGATTATTTCGATTTACAATAAGTTGCGATAGAAGGCACTGTAAACGGCATTCTAACAGTCTAGAATTTAGCTTTTAATGAAAATATTGATTAATGTGCTAAGTGGCGTTGCAGCCAGACAGCATTTTTCTTTGACTTTGATAGTAGTTTAAATATTATATTATTTAAAGTTATTATTTGTATCATTATAAAACTTGATAAAGCTGGCTGTATGGTAGTAATAAAAATTATCTCAAAATAATCAGGCACGCTGTGTAATCCTTAGGGTGGTATATTTGTCTTTTGCGGCAATAAGACTCGTTGTGGAGTATTGGCTCGGGAGGCATCACGGGACCCTCTCATAACGGCTGATGCAGGTGATCATTGGCAAAGGATGCTTCAAAGATCACATGTGCCTGATCCACAGCTCCGCGTTCTAAACGCGTGCAGAATGTTCGGCGTGGGGCGAGCCGTGGCGTGATCTCGTGGCGGCAATCGAAGTGGGGGTTCTCTCGCACGGTAACATAATTGCGCCCATGTTGCGGAGTAAGAGCGCTTAGGACTCTGCTGTCTCTTTTTGCGAGTAAGTCATGCATGCGAAGGAGATGGAGGAGCGGAATCGTGAGAGGTTTAGAATTCTCCCTTTCCGCAGGCCCTAGAACGGGCAGACGTATCACCTGATGGTAAGCGATTACTGTCGCCCATGGACACGTGCGACACCAGAGGCGTCACATGTGCGTTCCCCTTCTTTGAGTGATGGGGAAGAGGTTGGGGTACGGGCCTTCGGTATCCTCACTCGGTGAAACACAGCGCGGGCGCTGTTTCACACCGGTTTTCTGTGAGGCCGTGGTGATCACTCCGGTCAAGCCAGCCCATGCGTGCCGAAGCATGGCCCTCCCACGCTTCTTTTGTGATATCCCACAAAAAAGGGTTATATATGGGTGAGACATGAAAGACACCTAACTAAATTATCTTGCCAAAGCTCTAGGTCTTCCTGGACAGTTATCGTCGCCAAATTCTCGTTATATATTAGCCCAATTTTGGGCTAGTATATTTGTTGCTTGGAGATCAAATGATCTCCAAGCAACAAATATTAGAAAATTGACAGAAAATCCCAATCGTATTATAACATCGAAATAAAACTCCTACGTTCAGACAAAATCGCGTCTGTCGGTTACTCAACATATTCAAAAGGGCAAAAACATGTTGACTAACTGAAAATGTATGTCTACAAAGTACCTTTCAATAACGAATTTCTTTTAATTACACGACTGCAAGCCCGGGTTATACGATCCTTTTGTATAAATCCAGATGGGAAAGTACCTCTTTATTAACTCAGGGCTTCACGTGTTAAGGTCAAAGTTGAAAAAAATCTTTGAAGGTTTTTAAATTCTATGGTTTCTGTTATACTTTTAGCAATACAACACAAAAGGTTTTCAAAAACTTTTTTGTTCCTATTTTTTCTAACTTATTTTATGCGAACTTTCAAACAAAAAACTGTTCAACAACGTTAGAAATACCAACAGTAAATTGATTATCTATTCAGATATGAAATTTTTGAATTTGCCAATGTCTTCTAGTTTATGCTACATAGAATAAATTATTGATCAACAATATTGTAACCCATTAGCTTAGTAATTTTTAATCTTGACTCGTACGTAGTTAGGTTTAGGAGTTAGGTACCGGATTTTTTGGGCAATTTTCTAAAAAATAATTATATATAGATTAGCAATCTATATATAATTATTTATCGATTTATCGCCCCGGAAACCACCTGCATGCTGAATATCATGAAAACCGTTGCAGCCGTCTTTGAGAGTCAGGCATACAAGCGATTCATATGTATATAATCTTGTACAAGAATTGCTCGTTTAAAGGTATAAGATAGATAGATATTGAAGTTTTTAAGACGAGAGTTTAAGATGTCAATGTTTACTATCATTAAAGCGGTTCAATAATGAAATCTTCTGTGAATTTCATTTTATAATCATTTAAATGTGTAAAAGATGATTTTTAGTTATTTTTTAATTATATCATCATCTTTGTTACAATAAATAAATTTGATTGAATTTGAATTTGATTTGCGCCTGTGAAGCGTATGGGGGGGGAAACCCATCCCGCCCATCCGCGGCCACACCCAGGGCGGCATGAGGTGCTGGTAGGCGCGCCTCCACCGCCCGGTTCGCCGGCGGCGTATCGGGTCCAAGTGGTGATCGTCCTCCCAGGCCTTCTCCGCTGCCTCTTTCTGCGAGATGACTTCCACGCAGAAGGTCGCGACCGCGGTAAAGCTGCTCTCGCCGCCAGCCATGGAGTGTACGACGGCCGGCAGCGAGAGATCTCTTCCGACGACTGCAGTGAAGGCCCGACGCTGCGGCGCCCAAGCAGGGCACACCGCCAGCGTGTACTGGGCCGAATCCTCACTGCAGTCGCAGTGGTGGCAGGCGGAACTCAATTCCCTCCGCGCGACCGACTGCAGGTACTTCCCGAAGCAACCGTCCCCGGAAAGCACGTGCGTCAGTCGGAAGGAAAGGGTCCCGTGCTGCCGCCCTGCCCACTCGAGGGTAACCGGCTGGAGGGCCTCCACGGTGGCGAAGCCAGCACGTGGAGTCTCCAGCCGCGAAGACCAACGAGCCATCGTGGCTCGACGGGCGGCTTCACGCCACTCGCGTACCTTTTCGGGCGGAGGACGAACGCCACTCTCCACCCGGAATTCAGCCACCCGTCGATAAACTTCGGTGCTGAATATAGGCCTCTCCCAAGGCCAGAGAGCCCTTTATATATAAAACTGAAAAAATCTGATAACTCTTAAAAACTTATATTGCTTTTGTTTGTCTTAAAATTTTCAGTTTTGTTATTTGATATTACTCCACAGTACATAATTCTTAATGTCTAAAATTTAATAATCATAAGTACAGATTCTATTATTAGTATCAGTAATCATAGCGTTCTCGCAATGATTATTATTTATTTTTCAAACTGTATGAATGATTAAAATGCCATAAATCTGTCACAAATTTCAATATCAGTGTCAATTCAGTATTTTCATTCCAAGGCAAGGTTGTACTGGGTTAAGATCATTATTATTTAATGTTTAGTATACTGATATGATATTTGATTTCTAATCTCTAACTTGAAATGGGTATCCAGTCATCATGCTAGGGGAAATAAGCCATTGTCGGTCACTACCGACAGTTGACAGACGCCATGTAGACGTCATATCTAGTTGCCTCTAGTTTCGGAAATTGAAACGTTGTAGGCGTTGTAGTGAAATGAAAATTTTAAGTAATTTTCAAGAGTATAATTTAAAAAGATATAGTAATATAAGACCCCTTTTTTATGCAGAACCACCACCGACTGGTGGCTATGTTGGACTTGAACCGACTAAAAACCGCACATCATCTTGGGTGCTAGAAGCCGGGAAACCAGGTGCATCCTCGAAAGGAAATCCATGTACTGTTTAGATTATACGCTAATCAAACGATGTCACACCAAATCAATGATTCATCTTCAAATTATTTTTTATTGAAAAATTATAGCAGCAATAAGAAGAAGCAATTACAAAATAGGCTTCGGGCTAGGGGTATTAGTCCTTGACGGTGTGTATTTTGTAAGTTATGTGTTTATTTATGACTTTATGTGCTTGTGTATGTTTATATATATTCATGTTTGTATGTATAATATGCATTCAAATTATGTGTGTTTATTGTACACACATGTATTAAGTTTATATATTGATTATTACTACTTAGATTATTTCTACCTCAGGTACACCTTAGACTACCCAAAATCAAATTACACAATATCCGTACGTACAAAGGTTGTCTGGAAGGGATCGCCAAGAGCAACAAGACCGTCTAATGTTATAACAATTGTAGTTGTTTAGACATGACGTTAAACATGATGTCGTAGCAATATAAAATAAATAATTCTGATAAAGTGATAACAAGAGTTAGATCTAAGCCACTTTAAAAACTTCGGACTCGTCGCTAAGCTCCGGCTTGCTGTCTTCGGAAGCAAGAACAGAAGTCCCAAATGTAGCGGAGGTGTCGAGCTCAACATCAAGCGACGAGTTTGATGAGACTAAAAGAGATGCCGGCTACCAGATAGCCTAGGATCCCGAGGACCACTGATCTCGAATAGGTCCCCCGCTGACGGTGGTAATGTGCACCGCATGAAGTGGACACATTCAATTAATGAGAATGTTATGGAGGCATATTTTCAGGCTAAAGAGTTGGAAACGAACCTTACTGCGTACCGTGTTTGACTAGTCTCTCTGTTTCAGGAGCTTAAGCCAGTTGTTAATGTATCGGCAGAAGGATTGTCGGATAAAGTACGAGCTATACAGCGATGACACCTGCTGTATGATCCCGTACTTGCAATGATTCGCTCTGACATACCGAATAGCTGGACTGTCCTTTCTTTGTCACATGTTGTGGATATGGTAATAAACACCATACCACAAAATGAAGATATTAGTGAATTAGTAAATAGTAGTTAGATTGAAAGTGAAATTATATAGGTAAGTTTCAGTAAAAGTCTCTATCTACGGTATAAAGAGTACTCTCTCTTCAGATGGCATTAAAAAATTCCACACTGTATAATCTTTATTGCAAGCGCATTCATTGCACATAATGCAAGTCGACAAATATAAATTCAAGATCAAACAAATAATTTACATATCCAAAACTAGTAACTGTTTGTTTATATCGTTAAGTTTTCATGTCGGTAGTCCTTAGGCATAACTGCTTTTCTTTGTAAAGGTTTTTTATTGCAAACCGTAGACAGCGTTCTACCGTGGAGGCCATATTAGATTATAAAAAAAACAGTTGTTTCCGTATATATATAAGAAAAATATATAAGAGATTTAGGCTGCCGAACGAGTGTAAAGTCTACAATTATCAATAGATATTTGACGGTAACGAATAAGGAACAGCAATAAAGTTTCGAAAAACATGCGGGACTCCAACTCCAATCAAGTCTGTGAAACTCTAATGTTTGTATAGATCTGATTGGATCAGGCTCCGTGGCCAATTATGCAAACGGAAAATCTTTGTTTACCCTCGTGAACGTGAACGTCGACGCTTCAAGCCTGATAGTTCTGTTATTGTATTCCGTAACAGCTTTATATATAAAATAGAATATTGATTACCGATAGTTATGTCATTGATGTGCTGTAAAAATTAGCAAAGATGTTATTTTTCTCTGTCATAGAAGTTTTCTGAACTACTATTATGGTCGCGACAATAAGTTACTTTGTTTTATTGTATCGCTTTCGCTCATAAAAATACAAGTCCAATTTTAAAAATTCGTTCTCAATCGCAAAATGTAGCATCAATCGTAAAATACCGCAACAACAAAGAAGCTAGTATTTATACGAAAGGTCTTTTCAAAATAATAATCATATTTTGATTTTCTTTTAATGAAACACGTAGATTACATAAAAACGCTAAGTTCGTCATTTCTGTTTATATTCGTTACGACACCCTTTACTTTTTGGCGTCACATTGTATTAAACAATATAAATACAAAGTATCGTTTAGAGTTTTATGATTATTCTGCTGTATTGTTTCGACCTCCTTTGTTTTAACATACTTCATACCAGATTAGGTACTTAGTCAACTGTTTTTTTGTGTTCTTTCGCCATTTGCGAATCGATTTCAATCATTGTTTTATTAATTGAAACGATTTTATATGTAATACTCAAGGATTTCACCATTTCGATTTGCAGAAAACATTTTATAAGAATATATATACCAAATTATGTAGCTTGCTTAAATTAATTTTAGTAACTTTTATGTGACCAAAAAGGTTATTATATCCACAGTCAGGACAATATCGGTATTGTGGTAGGTATTTTTTTGTGCTATTGCGCTATTGACTATAGGTAATATTAGCAGTACTTCTGTTTTAAACGCCACTACTATAATTAATCACATATAACACTGATATAATACCAATGTAACTAATATGATATTAAAATATACAAAAACGAAATTTTAAACACTTTTTCGTAGCTTACATTACTAATTTCAGTACGTAAGCAAAGATAGAAAGAAAAACAGTGTTTTTAAGCATGCTCTCCGGCTAATCCCTTAATTTAATAAAAAAAATCTAATCCTACCAATGTCATCTCAAGTTATACTATTTTTTTTCAGTTATGGTTAGTTTTTGTCGCTGCAAAAAACTACGTTTCACTATTTAAACCTAATCAGTACCATTGTATGCATTTCTTATAGCGGTGTTTTTTTTTTTACTTTTTTTATATTTATTCTGCCAAAATGACTATGCCCTGCCTGATAGAAAACATGAGCAGAATCCAAGAGTGATGGTCACCATCCTCAATGCGATAAAGAACAATGCAGCATGGTGACCCACACTCTGGCGGCCTCGGGAGAAGGGGGATGGTGAGGGGGATAGGGGGCGTTGGATTGGGGTATGGGCCTCCGGTATCCTCACTCACTCGATGAAACACAGCGTAAGCGCTGTTTCACACCGGTTTTCTGTGAGGCCGTGGTATCACTCCGGTCGAGCCGGCCCATTCATGCCGAAGCGTGGCTCTCTCACGGTGTTGTGTTATAAAATACAGTAATTATGTGAATACAACACACATTTATTCTGCCCTTTAAAAAATAGCATAGCTGTACTTACGATGCAATTTAGATAATTTATTTGATAACTTCCATACAATTTAATGTTCATACAATTTGTGACAAAACACAAATAATACAAACCTTAAATTTAAATATACCATCATTTATTATTTTTCTGCCCTCACTGTAGTGTACATAAGTCGGCGCTTTGCAAGGTTGTACCTGGTTTCTATATACAGCCTACAGAAATGCTATATTTTTTATTTTTCGGACATGTGATTCACAGGGTCATCTAGTTTCAAAACAAAATCTTGACTTGTGATAGACAAAATACTTATATGTCTTTTTATCTTTACACAGAACTCCATAACAAATATTTACGGATCATACGGTTCTTTGGGCTGACCTGGGAATCGAACCCAATACGTCAGGGAAACAGTCGCATAGTCACATAGTTGCATCCTTATGCTAAGTCAAAGGTACTGGTGAATTCTAATCACCAAGTACTTCCGCGATGAGCTTTTTCATTGATTCTCTCTATTTCACTTTAATTTATCAATAGCATATACATTTCATTATGTGCTTAGAACCATAAAATTGTGTTTATCAGCTTGGTGGTTACTAGACAGTAATTTATATTCTAATTATATAGTTTTTTCACATTTGTTTTCCATACATAAACACCCATACATGTCGTTTTAGATGTTTTAATATTGTACCTAAAAGTTCGAATAAAGTATTTTTTTTAAATGGAAATAAGGTCCACAATATTTACAAGAACACACACTATCATAATCAGCCTATTGTAGTCAACTATTGGACATAGCCCTTTCAAACACCACTCTCCATATTATATATTTACTTTATAATCATAGTTCCATCACTATGTTATCTATAGTAGAAACATCGATAAAGCGGTTGATGTGCCTTATAGTTTGTTTTAATAGATCAGATTTAATTTATCAAAGTGCTTCCGTTTTCAGAGGCACAAGGTCAATTTTTATGGAATGTCAATAACATATTCTTATAAGCATCGTGTTACGAAAACAACTAAATATTTGTATGTAAATATTGTTATTGTTTTTTCTTATATCCTAGAATTTTAATATAGGTATTAAGTTTAGGTTTAGTTTTCACTTAACAATTATATTTGAATGGAAGGATAGATAATTTTTGTCATAAAGGAATAGTTAAATACATTTTTTTCCTTTTAAATAATGACTATTTCACTTTTTAGCAAATCGTTTGGCATGACTTTATTCGAGGTTAAAATATGTGTTGAGCGAGGTAAACGGTAAATACAAAAATTCATCACGCGGTTTTGCAAGCCAATGTAAATAATTATATGTTATGTAAGCTAAACGTGACATATCGTACATAGAACAAAACCATCATAATTTTAAAGATAGGATCAGAATGCGCACACACTCGCGCCTACGCCTACGCAGTGAATACGGGTACTAGGTTTATTATACAAGGTGTGTTCAGGTTTGAACTACCCAAAGCTTTTTTTGACCTTTGAACGCTGGTTTTTACCACGTATCATGGAAAGTATTGCAAATCAAACAAATTGAAAAAATATATGATAAAGTTAGGGATATACCGGATATAGGACTCAGAAATCCTATGTGATGTGAAGACACAACTACTCAAAATTTCTCGGTAAAAAAAGCAAAAACTTCCGTTTTTATTTTACCAATTAAATTTTTTATACAAATACAACTTAATACAATTATGTGATTCGAATTTAAGATTATGATTATGTTAGCCGCGATAAGACATCAATCGCGGGTAACACAGCGGGGCGAAGCTAGTCTAAAAACAAGTAGCCTAAGTTACTTCTTATCATCAGCTACCAATCAGTCATAGTCTCGTCAAAATCGGTCCAGCAGTTCCAGAGATTAACCGGAACAAATAGAAACAAAAAAAAAATTAGATTTTATGATGTCAGTATCGTATATACTTTCATTTGCAGCTATTGAAAAGCTGTTAATTTAAAATGAAAATATAAGCAGATATTTTATATAAATTCATTTTTTTTTCTTTATTATTATCTCAATTGAACACACGTAACAAAAAATTATTACAGTATGAAGAAATAACAGTATTGTATATATTTAAAAACGGGTTGCAAATAATTTAAAAGTAATTGCTTTAATTATCAGTATAAAAGTACTGTCATTTGTGTTATAAAATACAATGTACATATATTGCGCTATCGTGCACAAACATGAGAATATATGGTCTACTCTCCCTCTGTCTTACGAATTTTCGATCAGGTCACGTGTCCTGATGCGAGTTTAACATTTTTTACCCATCACAAAAAAGTGCACAATGCCGCTAAAGAAGTATTCACTTATAT
>PKRV01000042.1:230948-270465 GCA_003709505.1 Hyphantria cunea
ATATATATATATATATATATATATGACAATATTCAACTTTATTTGGAGGAAGAGTACAGAAAGATAAAAAAATATAAATTATAGTCGAATTTTGACCACTGTGAGACCACTAGTACTTATATAAAGTGTAATAATACTAATTATATAAGTGTACTTGTGAAAATTCACTTTTTTAAATGATATCTGAACCATACTCAAAGGCAAAACAATTTAACTGCATCACAGTATAAAAGCGTCATCATATGGAGAAAGCGACCTTATAGTCCCCGAGCTTCACACAGCTAGAGATCCTAAAGACACATTACTTTTACCCATTTTTAAAGTGAAACTCTTACTACATCGTCTCAATTTTTTTTATCTGTGTATCGCATGTCGCGTGACGCGTGACGCTTGATGGTCGGCCAGTGTCCAGTGGCCAGTCGGACGGTGTGCCAGTGCTCCACGCTAATTTGTTTGTTTTTGTCAGTGTTTATTGTAAATGTTATTATTTATTTGCTTTATAAGATTTATATATTTGCATGTGAAAAAAAGTTTCACTTTTACCGTGGTTTCATAAAACCACACAATCCTTTTTTTACGTTACGCCTCATCAGCGTCATAATTGATACAAAATCGCCATTTAAAAACTAATGATTATTGATTTAACGTACACCATTGTTGAAATGGAACAATGAATAAACTGACCATCCTCAATGTATATTCTGTTCACTCTTTGAGATCGTGATATCGATGACGAATATTAAACAATGTGTCTATCCTGAACACAATAGTCTAGACTAGTCTTGCATTAGTCTATATCAAAGATGTCAAAAAATAAATAATAATAAAATAAATAAATATTTTCGGACATTTTAACTCACAACGCCATCTAGTCCCAAACTAAGCAGAGCTTGTACTATGGATACTAGACAACTGATATTAATAAATATATACTTTTTTTTGTAAATACTTACATATTACACATAGAAAACACCCAAACTCCGAAACAAATATTTGCAAATCATACAAACATTTGGTCCGATTCAGGAATCGAACCCGAGACCTCTAGCAAGTCGCTTACGCTACCACTGCGCCACCGAGGCAGTCAATCAAGAGTTTATTATTGAGGAGTAGCTTTTAGCTATTCTAAAATGGTAATCATTTAGAGCTTAAGTGCAGAATAATAGTTTGGTGGTAAAAACAATAGGTTTCATGAAACCACTATTCTGTACATGGAGGAACTGACGTGAAGTAAACAAAAATATTGCTTCTAGCATATCTTAGTTTGAACTAGTAAGGTTGTCTACACAATTGCAAGTTCGTCTAGCTTCTTACAAAATATGTAAATTATATATTTTTCCATCTATTCGCTGCATTTTAAGTAAAACAAAGTGAAAAGCCGTTCTATTGCTCTATGTATGTGATTTGCGCTCAAGATTTAACTTAAAGTATTTTAAATATATATCCATCTCAGTTCATTAGTGAGTTACCTTCGGTTCATTCATGAATTATCATCCTACAGAGACTTATTAGTTTCATTACGTTACACAGTTTTGTGAAATGTAATGGAACGGGTTGAAACCCCGTAGAATATACATAAGACGTCTTAACTGGTTAAAGATGGAAAATGCAACATTGCCACCATCTTTGATCTATATCTATTAGTGTTTGTCTTAAGATAAAATAACCTATTCACAAAATGTAGCAGTTGTACTCACTCCTACTTCGTGCCAAAGACAGAACTTGTTGTTCAGCAAAAGGGCTCTGTTAAAATTGAAACAATCAGTCTGCAACTGTACATTACTTCTGACATATACGTTCTTGCACAAGAAACAAACGCAACAAACAAATACATGGAATTTCCGCACAAATAAAAAAAAAAATACATTCGCGTATTTTATTTTATTGAGTAATAGCCTTGATACAAAGTTTCATACTCTCAACAAGCCCCACCAGATAGTTTCCGCTGTCATAGTTTTCACGAATAACGAAATTATTCAGTAGATTGGCTGCTTGTGAATGCATATTTCACTATTTCTGTAAAGGATAATTTGATGCATATGGTGTCTTACCCACGTGCAGAGGACGCAAAAGAACTTGGAACTCGATGAATATCTTACATGAGACTTAGCATATAGACGTATTCTTACATGACACTTGATATTATACGTTTTTGTATTATGAGAGAATATGATTTCAGAATCTAATACCTCTTAAACGAGCAATTCTTCTTTATATAATATGAATCTCGAAAACGGCTCCAATGATTTTCATGAAACTTAATATGCAGAGAGTCTCGGGGGCGAGAAATCGGTCTAACTAGAATTAATTTTAAGAACATTAAACAAAAAAATGATTCCGAGCTAGGCTCGGCCATCCAGATGCTATTCTTTAACTGAGTAACTGACAGATTGCATTAAGTACGTAAATGAGGCACGGATGCATAAGTATGACACTTTCCTTCCTGCTTGTCGTGATACTGTACCGCGATGTACTCTAGCCGCAATAGACTCATTTGATCTAATTGGAAAGGCAACCGTTGTCACAATATGTAACTTTGCAATACGTTAAGGTAATTAAGTAAGTAGATTTCGTCCTCTGCCTTTTCAACCGATTCACGATTGCGTTCGAAAATGTTGGTATGGGCAGTTTAGCTTACACAAAATGTCAATGCAAATACGTACAGTATGTTAAAATTCTCAGTAATTTTATTACTACGTACGAAACAGAAACTACTTGGGACTATAAAATGAGATAAAGATATCACAGATGTGCACATTAACAAACAGCCTTTAACATTGTACTGTTGGGTATAGGCCTCGCTCTAGAAAAGAGGCTTTGGACTCCTGTACCGCGCTGGCCGAGCCGGTTATTTTAGGGTTTACTTCAAGTTTACCTTCTCCTTGTCCTGAGTAATTAGCTCCCTCAGTCGCCTTATAAGACACTCATGGGCTGAATAGGAATGTTGGTCCATGTTCTTAATCTCAGCACACGTACAGTTAACGAAATGAATTTATTGATATCACATTATATCGTATTTGGATGATCCAACACTGGACATAAGCTTCTTTTTCCAAAGGAGGTTTGTGGTATTTTGTATTGATACTTCAAATATGTATCCACCTGAATATTAAGTACACAATTTATTAAAATTTATTTTCTTCATTCCTATTGATTTCTGCCATTATTGCTTAGAAATTTTCTAGTACGACCAATTAGAAATGTTTAATATTGCCGTATATGAGTCCATTAAAAATATTGTGTATAATACATTGCACAAGTATAGTACTTAGTGGCTACATAACAATTATGTTGAACATGTATGCTCTCTATAGCGTCGTTAGTCCTTTTGAAGATTGCTTTGCAATTACGTAATAAAACACCGTCCTCTCTCAATAAATCTCTCTTTGATAAAATGAAATTCTCATTTAAAAACCATTTTAAACACTAAAGTTAGAGTAGATTAAATTCCATCACCCTCAGCGTATTGTATAGAATTCATTATTAATACTTGTTCAATTACAAAATTTTAATAATAATAACGTGCAAGTTGTGCAACATTCAATCAATCAATCAAATCAATCAACAACCCATAATGTCCCACTGCTGGGCTCGGGTCTCCTCTCAGGAGAGGGTTAAGGCCATACATCCCCACGCTGGCCAAATGCGGGTTGGGGACTGGCAAGAATACGTTGTGGCTACGTAAATCTTACCGTTGGATGTTTTTTTTTAAGCCGCCCGAATGCCTCCAACTAAGCTTCATAACTGTTATCGTATGATAACAACCGGGACCGACTGCTTAACGTGACCTCCGAATCACGGAGACGCTCATGGTAACATGCCACCAGCGGTCACCCATCCAGGTACTGACCGCGCCATCGTTGCTTACCCTCGATGAATGTTTCTAATCACCGAGTGCAACTGGGATAGGAGCGCCTTCGATGTGCAACATTACTTAAGCTTATATGAGTCATGAACTTGATCGATTCCATGATTTCAATGGCAGCTCACATGGTTGCTTAAGTCATCAAAACGTGAATTCAAGAATTGAAAACCAGTTTATGCATTAGTATTAAACAAATAATCGTAATTCATTTTTGACGACGAAGCATTTAGTAATAAGTGAGCCCTAAAAGGGATTTTACCTTGCAGCACACATTATACGAGTACAGGGCAGGCGGTGAAATTACTCACTATGCCCTTCTCATTCTACCTGTGTATTTCTTTCCCTAATCATCATTACGTAAAGCAAATATAGCTTTTTATGTACATTATAAATTTAAAATACCACAGTTATCTTTTTAACTTACCCTTTTATGTGGTTTACATACATAGTAATGCATAGAAATAATATTTAAGAACGAAATTAACAAATAAAAACCGACTTCAAGAACAGAAAATATAATAGGCTAGATGAGCCCCTCGATGTTACCCGCGGTATAACTTCACCCACAAATCAATCAATCAACAACCCACAACGTCTCACTATTGGGCTCTTGTCTCCTCTCAGGAGAGGGTTAAGGCCATACGTCACCACGCTGGCCAAGTGCGGGTTGGGGACTGGCAAGACAACGTTGTGGCTACGTAATCTTACCGTTGGATGTTTTTAAGCCGCCCGAAGGCCTCCAACTAAGCTTCACGACTGTTATCCTATGATAACAACCGGGACCGACTGCTTAACGTGACCTCCGAATCACGGAGACGCTCATGGTAACATGCCACCAACGGTCACCCATCCAGGTACTGACCGCGCCGTCGTTGCTTGCCCTCGCTGATTGTTTCTAATCACCGAGTGTAACTGGGCTATGAGCGCCTCAGAGTGCAGGATAACACTTTATTCTGTACTTTGTAGTACTAACAAAATAGGCTTATAATTATAACTATAGCTAGACTTCAGTATTACTTCTACACTCTGTATTAACACAGTTTAAAAGTAATACTTAAGACT
The DNA here is from genome assembly GCA_003709505.1 of Hyphantria cunea. Classification (NCBI taxonomy): domain Eukaryota; kingdom Metazoa; phylum Arthropoda; class Insecta; order Lepidoptera; family Erebidae; genus Hyphantria; species Hyphantria cunea. Next base: position 235,876 of record PKRV01000042.1, read on the forward strand.
GGCGTATACCCCAGAAAAGAATTCCTCGTACGTTGAACTAAGTGACTCACTATCTTTTGCGGAGGGACTTTTCTATGGCCTTAAATTCAAAAATGCTTGTGTGAATTATGTCGTACAGTCACTTCTAGTAAGCTTCTTATAGAGTGACAAATAGTCCTTTCCGTTACTCTTAGGCAAACGCTGCTGGAGGCCAGAAATCTTATAGTCTCTTCTCTTTAGATAATGGCACCTTCTCGTAAACTGAAGCTGCAAAGTGCCATGCACTTTCACTTCGGCTGTGATAGATATTGAAAGTGGGTAGCACCGAATTTTGTCATCTAAAAACGTATGAATTGCGTTGGCTTAGCGACGGCCTTCATAGTGGTGAAAAGCAAAAGTTAACCTGGTGCAGTTAATTACCAAAATAGTAGCAAACGTTGTGCAACTTCATCAGCCGGTCGATTGATTCTCCATGGCCTGTCACTAAAGCTGTAATAACACTGCTATTAAAAGTCCAACTCATTTTTCTAAACTCTGAGAATTTCATTCTGAGACGAAACCTACACGTATTATTGTTGTCGGACCTTTTAAATTGATACGTGTGAGCCATGTAACATAGTAACTACAAGATTTATTCTTTTAAAAATAACAATAATATATAATAATAAATATTATTGAAATTGTAACCTGTACTTCGTCATCAAAGCTAATGACAAACAAGGTTTTATGGAATTAGTGTTTTATACTTTTGCTCATAACGAGCAAATATATTTTTGTTATAGACCGAAACAAAAACACAACAATGATGTATGCATCGGCCACTTCTGAAATAGAAATTCTTTTTCAAAGAGAACAATCTTTAGGTTTCATTGAAAGTACTTTTTTTTTTAAATATAGATATAGCATCTGTCATGTCTTTGATCCTCTTTGCCACGATACCCTTAGTCTGCTTTAACTGGAGCTCCAGACAAGTGGTTTTGAGGCTCATTTACTGAAGGGTCATTGTGTAAAGAATAATAAAATTCATGAGAAGGTATAATAATTAAGTGCTAGTATAACACTTCAATTATAATTATTGAATAAATATAAAGATTTTTCCTGAATTAGGCAAACTTTTTGTAAAGTAAATATTAAAGAAACAAATATCAATTTATCTGTTTGTTTATGTGATCTCTATGTACTCATTTTACAGAAGAAAGCCAGATAGAGCGTAGATAACAATAAATATGATGCCATTTATTATTTAAGCGTACGTGATATAGGGACACGTACATCTGTGTGCGTATAATGTATAAATACCAAAAGCAGAAAAAAGATCCTTTTTTGTTAATGTTCAAATTGGAAAATAAACGGGCATTTTAATATTAAAAAATATCATGAAATTTTAATACCATTTTTATTTTAATTATTATTAATATTTTATAATATATTGGCGTGAAAATAAGAAAACACAATGAATAGTTGTATATAAAAATGACAGATCCCAAATTTAGAAGTTATATTTTGTTTATTTTTTTATTGTAACAGTATTTATGGCCAAACTAAGTATAGAACAAAGGTTCATTGATGCCCAAAGGTTCATTGAACCCATTGGAGCAGACTGGGTTTCGGAGCGGATATGGCACCATAGACCACATCCACACAATGCGGTAGATAATACAGAACACCGAACAGTATAATCAGCCCCTGTGTCTAGCATTTGTGGACAATGAAAAGGCCTTTGACTCGATCGAGATCTGGTCTGTTCTGGAGTCCCTGCAGCATGGCCAAGTAGATTGGCGATACATCCAAGTGTTGAGATGTCTCTACAAAGCCGCCGCTATGCCCGCCCAAGTACAGGATCAGTATTCAAGACCCATACCATTGTATCGAGCAGTGAGACAAGGGGACACTATATCCACAAAATTGTTCACTAATGCAATGGAGGACTTGTTTAAGACGCTGCATTGGAAAAGGTGCGGTATCAACATCAATGTCGAATACATCTCTCACTTGCGATATACAGATGACATCGTCATCATGGCAGAAACGCTGCAGGACCTACGACAGATGCTGAACGACCTGGCTGATTGTTCTGTGCGCATCGGCCTACGGATGAACTTGGACAAGACCAAGGTCATGTTTAATGAACATGTACTACCGGAACCGGTTGCGGTACATGGTGCCGTTATCGAAGTNCATGGCAGAAACGCTGCAGGACCTACGACAGATGCTGAACGACCTGGCTGATTGTTCTGTGCGCATCGGCCTACGGATGAACTTGGACAAGACCAAGGTCATGTTTAATGAACATGTACTACCGGAACCGGTTGCGGTACATGGTGCCGTTATCGAAGTTGTTAAAAAATATGTATACCTCGGGCAGACTTTGTAGTTAGGTAGAAACAACTTTGAGGACGAGGTGAACAGAAGAGTCCGGCTGGGTTGGGCAGCGTTTGAAAAACTTCGTCGGGTCTTCTCATCGTCGATCCCACAGTGCCTAAAGACGAAAGTCTTCAATGCGTGCGTCCTACCCGTAATGACATACGGAGCCTAAACGTGGACACTTACGGTCCTACTGGTCCATAAGTTCAAAGTCGTTCAGCGTACTATGGAGAGGGCTATGCTCCGGGTTTCTCTAAGGGATCGCATCAGACACGAGGTATTCCGACAAAGAACCAGGGTCATCGACGTAGCCCACAGGATTAGCAAGCTAAAGTGGCAGTGGGCTGGCCATATTTGTCGAAGAACCGATAACCGTTGGGGTAAACGAGTTCTTGAGTGGAGACCGCGTCTTGGCAAACGTAGTGTAGGACGTCCACAGGCCAGGTGGAGCGATGATTTGCCCAAGACGTCTGGCAGAAGCTGGATGCGAGAAGCCATAGATGGAACTAAGTGGCGTGAAATTGGAGAGGCCTATGTACAGCAGTGGACTGCGATAGGCTGTTGATGATGATGATGAATTACATATCTTGGCCTGCAACTCTCGCAACCCGCACTTGGCCAGCGTGGGGACGTATGGCCTTAATCCTCTCCTGAGAGAATACCCGAGCCCAGCAGTGAGACATTTTTTTTTTATATTTAAGCTGCCAAAATGACTCTCCCCTGCCTGGTGGAAAGCATGAGCAGAATCCAAGAGTGGTGGTCACCATCCTCAATGCGAAAAAGAACAATGCAGCATGGTGACCCACACTATGGTGGCCTGGGGGGAAAGGGGATGGTGAGGGGAATAAGGGGCGTTGGACTGGGGTATGGGCCTCCGGTATCCTCACTCACTCGATGAAACACAGCGTAAGCGCTGTTTCACACCGGTTTTCTGTGAGGCCGTGGTATCACTCCGGTCGAGCCGGCCCATTCATGCCGAAGCGTGGCTCTCCCACATTATGGGTTGTTGATGATTGATGATGATGAAGAATATTAAATATTGTTACGTGTAAGGGTTCGATGGATTATAGAAATAAACCTTCTGACATGTAAAAGCGACTTTATTAAAACACTCTTAAAATCACAATACCAGAATAACAGTCCTTAATTGTCCCCGAGGTCGCTAGGTTAATCACGGATATCACTCAGATATTTATCGCACTGTCGCGCTCTAACTGGTCTGAACTGACGCCCGCGAAACGTCTTTTCATACCTCATGCCGTGATCACTAGTGCATCCGAGTAAAAACTCGTACATACGAGGTCCTTGCCGGTGCTAACAATCGCGCTGGCGAATATGTTCGAAAACGCGCGGTAATCTAAATTCGACGCTATGTATGTATGTGTAACGGGACCTTGGCGATGTTTAGGCGTCTTGAAGGCGTTTAGGCGTTGTTCTGGAATAATCTTTCTTCGTAACAATATTCAATTAAAAAGTATTCTGTAAAAATACTTTTTAGAATTCAATAGTTAACATTCATTTATTGAAGTTATACGTTGCGTCGTATTTCAGTGCTTAGTTTACGAAATTTGACACACAATAGGAATGATTATACAAAGAAGAAAGTATGGAGTCCTAAGCATATACGTTTATTCGAAAAACTAACACTGCCATCAAAAACATAGCTTGGAAAAAAAATCAAAGTCTCGCCACTCAGTTCTTCTACCTTAAAAAGTGGTGAAATCCATGTAATACCAAGTCCAATAAAGACTTGGCCATCTCATAAAACACAATGTATCTCGCAGTTAATACATAACATATTAAATTAGATTGTTTAGGGCGATTGCCAAGTTAATCTCTTTATTGGACTTGGTATCACACGGATATCACAACTTTTTACGGTAGAAAAGCAGAGTGGCGAGCCGTTATATTTTAGTCAGTAAAATTAATCCTTATTTAAAATTGTTATCTCTCATTTCCTATAAAAACTGTAAATGTACCTTACAGAAAATAACAACATCAAGCTAAGTGTAATTAGTATTCTTTCATTCCTTTATAGCAATTTCTTTCATTCCTTTATAGCAATATCTGGCAGTTGAGTCTACTTAGTACATTGCGGAATTTAAGTACACCTTCATAAGACATGACGCATTCTTGCTTTGGACTTAAATATATATTTTTTGGACATTTTAACACACAACGCCATCTAGTCCCAAACTGAGCAAAGCTTGTACTAGGGCTATTAGACAGCTGACATTAATACATACATACTTTTTTTTGTTAATACATATATAATATACATAGAAAACACCCAAACTCCGAAACAAATATTTGCAGATCATACAAACATTTGATCCGGCTCAGAAATCGAACCCGTCATTGCAGTCTATGCTACCACTGCGCCACCGAGGTAGTCAGTCCACATGTGAAGCTGGCTCGACTTGATTTGGGGGTTTTAATCCATAAATTGATAATTATTTTGATAATTTTGATAAAACCGATCAGTTTGGAGTGGCATACGTCCAACAGTCGAATGTATTAGGCTGATGATGATGATGATTCTAAAAACTAAATAATTGGGATTTCATGCGAATTGAGTTGAAATGCGTGCGTCCTACCCGTAATGACATACGGAGCCGAAACGTGGACACTTACGGTTCGACTGGTCCATAAGTTCAAAGTCGCTCAGCGTGCCACAGCAACGAAACGCCGAGCATATCCCTCTCCACAGGAGAGGGATATGCTCGGCGTTTCTCTGAAGGATCGCATCAGAAACGAGGTGATCCGACAAAGAACCAGGATCATTGATGTTGCCCACAGGATTAACAAGCTGAAGTGGCAGTGGGCTGGCCACATTTGCCGAAGAACTGATAACCGTTGGGGTAAACGAGTTCTTGAGTGGTGACCGCGTCTCGGCAAACGTAGTATAGGACGTTTACAGGCCAGGTGGACCGATGATTTGCGCGGGACGGCTGGCAGGAGCTGGATGCGAGAAGCCACAGATTGAACTAAGTGACGTGAAATTGGAGAGGCCTTTGTCCAACAGTGGACTGCGATAGGCTGATGATGATGATGAATTGAAATGTTGACAAAACGTTACTTTTGTTAAACGAATGAAAGCAGAAATCGAATATAAAGGTAAATCATAAAATAATAATGGAATGTGTACTTTCTATGTTCTTTCTTTGTAATTCTATCCTCACGGGTGAGCAGCAATCCAACTCAACTCATATATGTATACATTAAAAACGATGAACTATGTAATTTGTGGATTTCATGCTTAGTTTGTGTCCAAACACGCTAGATTCACAAACGGGTGAGAGCATAAACGATATGCTCATAATTGTCGACTTTGTATATTTCGATTTGACTGCCTGCTACAAACCAGCAGATGTTGAAGGAAGACGACAAGAACTTGTCGCTCAACTTGACCATGTTCTGGGCCGCATTTTTCAATAGAGCTGTAAGAATCTGGTTGAATTCAACGCCAAGAAACACAGGTGGGCACGTTCTCAGCCAAAAAGTCTCCATTCCTTCCCCTTGCCACTTTTCAGTGCACTCAAATGCCATTACAAGGTAGGCTCGCTATCCTGGGCCTGGATATCTGCCGAGACCTCAACCCACGCAATTTCGTTGAGAGTGTCATTAAAGCGGCCTCACGGAAGCAAGGTGTGTTAAACAAGGTGAGACGGTTCTTCTCGCCAAAGCATCTGTGTCTTCTTTACAAGACCCAGGTTCGCTCGTGCTTGGAATACTGTTCTCACCTTTGCGATGGTGCCGCACAGTACTTGTTTGATGCTCTTGAACGGTTGCAGCGTCGAGCAATCCGTATTGTCGATAGTCCCGAAACCACCAAGACGCTTGAGCCTCTACAGTTGCGTAGAGATATCGCCTCCTTGGCAGTCCTCTATCGCCTTTAACATGGAGAGTGTTCTGATGAGCTCTTCCAATTGATCCCCCCCTCTCCATTCCTCTACAGAATAACACGTGCCGGCCTTAGAAGTCACCGCTTTAAAGTGGAAGACATACGTTCTCGTACTCATCGCTTCGGTGCTTCCATCCTGTGCCGAGCGGTCAAAACCTGGAACTCACTACCGGCACANATAGTCCCGAAACCACCAAGACGCTTGAGCCTCTACAGTTGCGTAGAGATATCGCCTCCTTGGCAGTCCTCTATCGCCTTTAACATGGAGAGTGTTCTGATGAGCTCTTCCAATTGATCCCCCCCTCTCCATTCCTCTACAGAATAACACGTGCCGGCCTTAGAAGTCACCGCTTTAAAGTGGAAGACATACGTTCTCGTACTCATCGCTTCGGTGCTTCCATCCTGTGCCGAGCGGTCAAAACCTGGAACTCACTACCGGCACACGTGTTTCCTTCCACTACGATCCCGGGTCCTTTAAGCGGGGCGTGAAAAAGCATCTCACCAGGCCGCCATAGTGTGGGTCACCATGCTGCATTGTTCTTTTTCGCATTGAGGATGGTGACCACCACTCTTGGATTCTGCTCATGCTTTCCATCAGGCAGGGCAGAACCATTTTGGCAGCATATACATAAAAAAATAATAAAAAAATAATAATATATTCCAAATTCCATACACATATTCCAAAAGTAGTTGAAGGTCAAGAGTCAACGTTTATGTACAATGCACAGCCAATCTTTTTACTTATTTATAAAATATGTATAGTAGAGCAAAACGAAAGCTATCAAACAACACCAACAGGTCCACATCATCTAGTACGTAAGCAATGAAATTTCTCTTGAGGATGGTAGCAAAATTATATTCCGATCGTATATGTAGGTATATACATAAAGCGTAGAATACGATACACACACAGACAAATAGACATCAAACTTCGACGTCAAACTTACAACATCCCTCTTTTTACGGGGTTAAAAATAGTGAAAAGTATTATTTTTGTAATTAAGATTTCTTGAATAAGAGTATGAAACAAAATTACGAATAATATCTACAACTTTCACATTCATAAAATATATATTTTTAGAAAGGATCTTGTTTAGCTAGAAACTATGTTAGCTTTGTACCGCCACAAGTTTGATTCATTTTACTCTCGTAATACATTTTAACTTTAAATTGCCTGCTAAAATTTTAACCTTACTTTTGATTACACCGACAATATCCGAAAGTTTTTATCCTGTTATTATATTATTCTCACTCGAAATTTCATAAATATTACTGAATATGTCGTCTGAAAACTATGTATCATATATAAACACGCAATATTTCACACAACACAACAAGGTTATGGCGAAGTGCGTTTAAATAAGTCTTATTATTAAATCATTGAATTTAACTAAAGTTAAGGTTTTTTTTTAAATTACAAAATGATAAAATTAGTTTACAGTCAGACATACTTTATTGTTCATAACGTTATAAAACTTTTTTGACGAAAGACAGTATGCTACAACAGCACAGCTTAATGCAATATCATGTTCATGTATGTTAGATTATGCTAAACTTTCTTTATTGCATTTTATGAAAACTTAAATATCTCTTCACCAGCAATTTATACTACGCTAACTCATAAAACCGTACTTTACAGTAGGTACGTTTAAATTTAAACGTGATGACTTTTACATTAATTACGATAGTGATTTGAATTTTGGTACCCTTAGTAGTTGATTTATTCATTACGATTTCGCATATTTATTTTTCCTATGTTTATTTTTTAACTGAACAGATATTAGGCGTATATACCCTTCTCTATTCACTCTCTCTTAGCTAAAATTTTACACCCTACACATTTAGGGGTTAGGGGTATTTAGGGACCATAGTGCTAAAGAAGTTATATAATATTGCATTGCAATAATTTCTTTCAAAATATATTATGCATTAGTTTTAACTTTAGGTTTTTACACTTAGAAATAAGATAAATTACTGTAATTATATTAGTTATAAAGTTATTAGAGTTAGCTTTGTTCACGTAACTTTCGGTTAAGTGAGTTTTACAAGGTAATTTTCATAAATTCAAGGAAAAAATCTGTCAACATTTGTTTTAATTAATACATTTTATTCCCATCATAATAATGTTTATTAATATTCCAGGTAATTACTCACCTAATAATCACCGATAAAATATCAGGTCGGTCATAGTTTGATTTCGTTTATTATATTGAAATAAAGATTCTCCATCTTATTATTTTAACAGAAAGCAAAAACTACTATGTAATTGGTAAATATAAATCACTAATTATAGTATGGTGATCACTTTCATTTTGTGTATGACCCTTAACATAAAACCATGCCTTATATTTATGTTAAATTTTTTAGCAGTTCATGATCATCATCATCTCCAATCTTAAAGAGTCCACTGCTGGATAGGGCCTTTCCTTAGAAAGGTTTTGGCCTACTAAACCACGCTGGCCAGACGAGTTGTCTACCAACTCGTTGTTGTTGTTGTTGTTGTTGTCGCTACTTTAGTTTTTCCTTTCGACGTGGAATACTATGGTTCCTTACTTCCAAGCTTAACTGATTTAGGACCCGCATCAGTGTGATAGAAAATGATATATTTTGGGAATAAATAATATACAATATAAGGAAGCTGAAAATTTACAGGCACGTAAAGGATACCACTCGAATGATCGAAAATTTTTATACAAAGTCAAAAAATTGGCTTGTTTGTGCAAAAAGGGTTGCTTTTGGATTTTGTGGCCAAACGGTTAATTTCACAATAAAAAATTGATAATAATTATGATTAAGTTGTAGGTAGTTCAAGTAATTATCTGCTAAAATTGTCCTTATACTTCTTTCTCTTAGTTTAACAATTTCTGAAAAAAAGTCATTTGAAGAAGTTAGCTTTAGCTGTATTCTTCTTAATAAGCATGACTAAGTCTCTGAATATTATTGGACGTGTAATTTACGTAAAACTTTAAGTTTGCGTGAAAACTTTATACATTTTAAAGCAAGATCTATTTGCTGTTCTATTGTCTACTCCTCATTCAAAGGGCCTCACAAAATACTCTTAGTGTTTTGCTTCATTTATAAAGATTCTTTACCTTCCAGAAAAATAGTTAGTTTTGATCGTGGCATGAAAACAATTCATAGACTACCTAGAAAAGCAAAAATCAGTGCTAGTACATATACAGTGTCGTAAAATTACACTCGGAAAAGCATCAGTGCTGCAATGTAGAGACAACATGAAAAGGATTCAGCCAGTACTTAGAAAATAAGTCCTCCTCGTATGAGAGCACGAGTAGGAGAATTGGACCTTCGTTTAAAAAATCTTTGCTTCTTTTTCGATGATGAACTAAATGATGAATATGTAAAGAATAATAAAATATGAGCTAAGAAATTTTGGCGTAAAATTTGTAATAGCCCAGTCTCATCAGTATTCAAAAACCAAGCAATTAACGCTTGCATAGGTTTTGAACATGATTTAATCGCTGCTGAGTTTAGCTATCATCGTGATTGCTAGGTTCTGTTTTATAACTACTGGAGGTAAAACTGGTCATCCCCGAGAAGAAGCATTGAATCTCGCCTTGTAAGAAACGTTTGCATGCATCGAAAATAGTGAACACAAGTTATCATAAGAAGATTTAAATAATGTTTGAAAAAATTCAAGTCTTGATTATAGATCTGTTAAACTGCCATTGTAGTAAAAATATGGTGATAAAATTATTATCACAGAAAACCCAGATAATCAACATTTATATACTTTATCGATAATCATTATGATTAATGAAACCAGGCCGCGGTAAAAGTAAAACTGATGAAAAAAAAGGACCACATAAGATTCTGGAAGCAGCGGCAGCAATCATTTGAGAACATATTTAATCTGTAGCTGCCGATAATACTCATTATGCTCATGTTTGAAGATAAAAACAATCTTATTCCAGAGTCCATGTTTTTTTAGTGCAAATTATTTAAGAAAATAAACGGTTAAAATAAAAATTTAAAAAAATAAACTATTATTTACAAACATTAGTTATAGTACTATGAAAGCTATTAGGCATCGCTCTTTCAAAAATAGTAAATATTAGGGAAAGAAGTATGAGGACAATTTTAGTAGATAGTTGCCTTATCTGATTTACCTCGTTATATAAAGTTTATAACGTCAATATTTTTGTATATTACGACATACTTTACCGTGGGAGAGCCACGCTTCGGCATGAATGGGCCGGCTCGACCGGAGTGATACCACGGCCTCACAGAAAACCGGTGTGAAACAGCGCTTACTCTGTGTTTCATCGAGTGACTGAGGATATCGGAGGCCCATACCCCAATCCAACGCCCCCTATCCCCCTCACCATCCCCCTTCCCCCCAGGCCGCCATAGTGTGGGTCACCATGCTGCATTGTCTTTTTCGCATTGAGGATGGTGACCACCACTCTTGGATTCTGCTCATGCTTTCCATCAGGCAGGGCAGAGTCATTTTGGCAGCTTAAATATTAAAAAAAAAAATTTTTTTACATGTAAACATTTTAAACAAAGTAATTAAGAAAATGAATTCACTTAAAATTCGAGATAAAGTTATATAAATCGCTGGTGTGGATCTAATAAACTTAAAAATTGCATGTTAATAAGTCTTGTATGAGAAAAGCGAAATTTATGTCCATAAAACTATATTAAAAACCGAGGAGCGCTTAACAATGTATTATTGCATAGCTGTTATGTTGAGGCGCGTTTTATTTTACAGTTTATGTTCAGGACGGTTCTCGTCGACTCTCGAATAATTTAGCTAGCCGCAGCGCAGTCAGCAAATGCAAGCAAAAGTCAATGAACCACAGAGCAGGTAAATTGTACTAAGTTACACTATAAGGATTATATTGGATAACAAAATAAAGTACTATAAGGTTTATTCCATTTTGTGGTAGGTAGGTGGTAGGTGGTATCACCCAGGCGATATAATTCGACTTAAGCGTGATTTTTATTTGCTCTGGAATTGACTCAACAAAGGTGACTTTTTATTAATCTTATGTACTTTTATCACCCACATGAGATACGTTAATGAAAACTTTATTGTACCTTATGTGGGTGATAAAAGTCAATTATTAAATAATGGGAGAGCCACGCTTCGGCATGAATAGAATAGAAAACCGGTGTGATACAGCGCTTACGCTGTGTTTCATCGAGTGAGTGAGGATACCGGAGGCCCATACCCCAATCCAACGCCCCCTATCCCCCTCACTATCCCCTTTCCCCCCAGGCCGCCATAGTGTGGGTCACCATGCTGCATTGTTCTTTTTCGCATTGAGGATGGTGACCACCACTCTTGGATTCTGCTCATGCTTTCCATCAGGCAGGGCAGAGTCATTTTGGCAGCTTAAATATTAAAAAAAAAAATTTTTTTACATGTAAACATTTTAAACAAAGTAATTAAGAAAATGAATTCACTTAAAATTCGAGATAAAGTTATATAAATCGCTGGTGTGGATCTAATAAACTTAAAAATTGCATGTTAATAAGTCTTGTATGAGAAAAGCGAAATTTATGTCCATAAAACTATATTAAAAACCGAGGAGCGCTTAACAATGTATTATTGCATAGCTGTTATGTTGAGGCGCGTTTTATTTTACAGTTTATGTTCAGGACGGTTCTCGTCGACTCTCGAATAATTTAGCTAGCCGCAGCGCAGTCAGCAAATGCAAGCAAAAGTCAATGAACCACAGAGCAGGTAAATTGTACTAAGTTACACTATAAGGATTATATTGGATAACAAAATAAAGTACTATAAGGTTTATTCCATTTTGTGGTAGGTAGGTGGTAGGTGGTATCACCCAGGCGATATAATTCGACTTAAGCGTGATTTTTATTTGCTCTGGAATTGACTCAACAAAGGTGACTTTTTATTAATCTTATGTACTTTTATCACCCACATGAGATACGTTAATGAAAACTTTATTGTACCTTATGTGGGTGATAAAAGTCAATTATTAAATAATGGGAGAGCCACGCTTCGGCATGAATAGAATAGAAAACCGGTGTGATACAGCGCTTACGCTGTGTTTCATCGAGTGAGTGAGGATACCGGAGGCCCATACCCCAATCCAACGCCCCCTATCCCCCTCACTATCCCCTTTCCCCCCAGGCCGCCATAGTGTGGGTCACCATGCTGCATTGTTCTTTTTCGCATTGACGATGGTGACCACCACTCTTGGATTCTGCTCATGCTTTCCATCAGGCAGGGCAGAGTCATTTTGGCAGCTTAAATATTAAAAAAAAAAATTTTTTTACATGTAAACATTTTAAACAAAGTAATTAAGAAAATGAATTCACTTAAAATTCGAGATAAAGTTATATAAATCGCTGGTGTGGATCTAATAAACTTAAAAATTGCATGTTAATAAGTCTTGTATGAGAAAAGCGAAATTTATGTCCATAAAACTATATTAAAAACCGAGGAGCGCTTAACAATGTATTATTGCATAGCTGTTATGTTGAGGCGCGTTTTATTTTACAGTTTATGTTCAGGACGGTTCTCGTCGACTCTCGAATAATTTAGCTAGCCGCAGCGCAGTCAGCAAATGCAAGCAAAAGTCAATGAACCACAGAGCAGGTAAATTGTACTAAGTTACACTATAAGGATTATATTGGATAACAAAATAAAGTACTATAAGGTTTATTCCATTTTGTGGTAGGTAGGTGGTAGGTGGTATCACCCAGGCGATATAATTCGACTTAAGCGTGATTTTTATTTGCTCTGGAATTGACTCAACAAAGGTGACTTTTTATTAATCTTATGTACTTTTATCACCCACATGAGATACGTTAATGAAAACTTTATTGTACCTTATGTGGGTGATAAAAGTCAATTATTAAATAATGGGAGAGCCACGCTTCGGCATGAATAGAATAGAAAACCGGTGTGATACAGCGCTTACGCTGTGTTTCATCGAGTGAGTGAGGATACCGGAGGCCCATACCCCAATCCAACGCCCCCTATCCCCCTCACTATCCCCTTTCCCCCCAGGCCGCCATAGTGTGGGTCACCATGCTGCATTGTTCTTTTTCGCATTGACGATGGTGACCACCACTCTTGGATTCTGCTCATACTTTCCATCAGGCAGGGCAGAGTCATTTTGGCAGCTTAAATATAAAAAATAATAAAAAAAAATAATAATAATAATGATGCTTACAAAAATCACATTTCCAAGGTGAAATAAGAAAAATTAAAGGTCTACTTTATTAACTACTAACAAAGTGAACCTCATGAACAACTTTATACTCAATCAATAGATATTGAAAGATCTTAGTACATTAGAAAACGTACAAGTTATAGAAAGTAATTTTAGCTCAAAGGCACCACATTGCTGATATTATTTTCCTTTTTAATAAATGGTTTTTCATTACGAACTTTAAAAAAAACTAAGAATTTAAATGAAGATGATTTAAATTTTTATTATAATAGAGGGAGTAAGGTTGGGCAATTATGAATGAAAAATGATATCGGACTAATGTCTACCACGACTATGCTCACAGATGTTAATTCTGTCAACCAAATTTCCAATCTCTTTTTGTCAATTAATCGCAGCACGGATTTTAAGTTTTAAGGCCGCAATAGATTCAATTGGCTCCGCTTAGACTCTATCTTTAATATAACCCCACCAAAAATAATCGAGTGATGTTAAATCACACAAACGGGCCGGCCACATAACAAGTGCTTTCCGTGAAATTATGCGATTGGGAAATTTGGTTTGCAATAAATTTATTGTTTCGCTGGCCTTGTAACTTGTGGCACCTTCTTGTTGGAATCATATTAGTGATATCCATATCATCAATAATAAGCCAAAATTGCGTTGTTCACATCTCTTGATATCGTAATCCAATGACTGTAACTGCATTTCCAGCCATATTTCCGAAAAAAGGTGCGTAATCACGCCTCCAGACCACATCGCGTGCCATACAGTGGCCTGTTAAACATGCAAAAGCTTCGCAACAATCGCTTATAGGTTTCATAAGCCCAAATGAGCCAATTCAGCTTATTGACGCATCCTCTTAAATTAAAATGGGCTTCGTCTGAAAAAATGTTTTTTTAGCCAGTGGGTTGCTTTTCAATGAATTGAACGAATCTACTGCGATGTGGTTGGTCAGCTTTAATTCTTGTATCAGTTGAATCTTGTAAGGCTTCAAAGCTAAATCCTTTCGCAAAATTCACCATATGATCATTTTGTAAAACCCCAATTGTAGAGAAAGTCGACGAATTGACAAATTCGAGCCTTTTTCAATACTTTGGCTCACTGCTGTAATGGTTTCACTTGAACGAACTGGTCGAACGTGCGTCGTTGTTGGCATATTATGTACTGGGCCTGTCGTTTCAACTTTAGCGACAAATTATTGATTGCGGTCTCAAAAGGACGATTATGTTGACTAAAAATAGCGCAAATTTTACGAAATGTAACTAAAACAGTACCGCCATTTTCATAGTAGATTTTAATTAATTTAATGCAATTTTCAAGGCGAACTTAAATGCATTGTAACACATAAATTAAATTAAATTGCCAAAACATTTGCTACTGATATGTCGAAAAACTAAATGTCAAAACTGTCTCTTCATTGGTATTTGCCTCTATTGAAAAACAAAGTTCTTGCTGAAAACCCCTTTATAAAAGAATGAATATAAAAGAATAAATGCTTTATTAAATATTAAAGTCTGGGTTGAACTGACATACTAAAAATAGACTTAATATTGCTTGATAGGAACTACTTAAGATTAAAAATTCAAAATATGTAAAAAAAAAATGGGCGTAAACTGAATTGACTGGATGGAAACACGGGCCTAACTATTTTGTTTTTTTGTCTGATCAATGCTTTAAATTGATGAGAAAGAGAGGTGTGATGACTGGAACGTGGGACCTACCGAATCATTTTTATTATTTTTTTAGATTTTAGTACATTATTTACACTAAAACAGTTTAAATAAAAAAACTCAATTTTTATTTTTCTAACCTTTTAAGACCCATATAGTGGTAGTCGTGACAAAACGTGGACTAGAAGGCCTTCAACTCGATCGAGATCTGGTTTGTTCTGGAGTCCCTGCAGCATTGCCAAGTGGACGGGCGATACATTCAAGTGGTAAGATGTCTCTACGAAGCCGCTGCCATGTCCCTCCAAGTGCAGATCATCAAACAAGGCCCATACCATTGCATCAAGGAGTGAGACAAAGGGATGTTATTTCCTCCAAATTGTTCACAAATGCAATGGAGGATTTCTTCAAGACGCTACACTGGAAAGGACGGCATAAATATCAATGGCGAATACATCTCTCACTTGCGATTTGCGGACGACATCGTCATCATGGCAGAGACGCTGCAGGACCTCCAACAGATGCTGAACGAACTGGCTGATTGTTATGTGCGCATCGGCCTACAAATCAAATTGGACAAAACCAAGGTCACGTTCAATGAACATGTACTACCGGAACCGGTCGCAGTACACGGTGCCGTTCTCGAAGTTATTCAAATATATATATACCTCGGGCAGGCTTTGCAATTAGGTGGAAACAACTTCGAGACGAGGTGAACAGAAGAGTCCGGCTGGGTTGGGCAGCAAACTTTGTCGGGTCTTTTTATCGTCGATCCCACAGACGTCGTCGCCTAAAGACGAAAGTCTTTAATCAGTGTGTCCTACCCATTATGACATACAGAGACGAAATGTGGACACTTACGGCGCAACTGGTCCACAAGTTCAAAGTCACTTGCTCGGCGTTTCTCTGAGGTATCGCATCAGGAATGAGGTGATCCGGCAGAGAAACAAGGTCATTGACATAGCTCAAAGGATTAGTACGCTGAAGTGGTAGTGGGCTGGCCATATTAGCCGCAGAACGCATTACCGTTGGGGTAAACGAGTTCTTGAGTGGAGACCGCGTCTTGGCAAATGTAGTGTGGGACGTCCACAGGCCAGTTGGAGTGATGATCTGCTCAAAACGGTTGGCAGGAGCTGGTTGCGAGAAACCAAAAATCGAACCAAGTGGCGTGAAATAAGAGACGCCTTTGTCCAGCAGTGGAATGCGATAGGATGATGATGATCTTCTACTAGTCAGTAATATCATAGTTCATGGAATAGTTGAAAACATCTCAAAATCAGCTGTCAAACGGCAATTGTATGATACTAAAGAGACTTTAAAAATAACCAAACAATTTTTTGTGACTGTCCCCAACCAGAAAAACATTCCGACTTGGAAAATACAAAGCAGGTCATGCGCGAGCGGTAAGAGGACAGCTATAATTTTTAATGACTTCAATTTAGATCTTTCAGATCCAAATAACACAAATACTCGAAATTATAAGGACACGCTAAGTCCACACACGCTAAGTTAAGTAACGCAAAGAGAAAATAGTTTTAAGATAATGAACAAAAAACCCTACAAACGTTATACGACGTCAACCAACACTAACATAGATCATGTCTGCTCGAACATAAAAGAAAATGATTTTCATCTTGCCATTCTGGAATCTGCGATGTCAGATTGCGATAACAGGTATTCTTTGAAGATAAGCATTACCAGCCTACTCCTCTCAAGAAAGTTAACTATACTGCCATCGAATACACTAAACTTTATAAATATATTACGACAACTCGATAAATAAAGAGAAATATATGTACGAAAGGCTTGATATAAAGATAGTTTTAGCTATAACAAAGAGTAAAATCACTAAAACTAAAACAATAAAGAGATTGTCCAGGCAATTAACAATAGGAACTTACTGAGGAAGGCTTGTTAAACAAATGCATCAATTTTAGAACTAAAGAGTGATAACATAAAAACTAAGGTAAAAACAAATCGAAAAATACAGAAGACAAAAGTGAATTTGAGATCTTTTAAAGAACGTATGACAAAACCTCGTAAATTGAGTAATCTCATTAATGACCTTTCCAAAAACAAAATTAAAGAAAATATTGGCTCAGAAAATTCGTTATTGATACTAGCACTATTACAGATGAACTTGAAATATGCAATCAATTAAATACTTACTTTTCAATAATTGGTTCAGCTTAAGCAAACCAAATTCGAAATAAAAACAAAATTAATAAATATAGCCAGCTTAAACCAGTAACGGTGGATAAAAAATAGACAAATAAAACCCCAACACCAGCTCTGGTATCGATAATGTATGTACAAAAGTGATTAAATGCGTCAAAAGCTTATTAGTAGACGAATTGACGCTGTGCATTAATGAGTTTTTAAAAAACTTTTATTTCTCCTAGAAATAGATATGACCCTTGTAATAATTGCATTGTAATATATATTGTAAGTATATGATGATATTAATAAATATCAAAAAAAGGAGAAAAAAATATGTTATGATATACTAAATAAATAAATATATATAATCCTACTAAATTTTTTACTTTTAAATATTTTTTATAATTGCATTGCAGCTACTTAGTAATTAACACATTACAATCTATCTTGACACATTTGAACAATATTGACTGACATAAAGTCTCAGAATTAACAAAATATAATAATAAGTAGCGAACCTAATAATAAAAGTGGGAGACTGTACTTACTATACGAATGTCACAACTAGTTTAAAAAAAATATCGTATAACTTTAGTTCAGTGGCTTGAGGTAATTGCGTTTACTGTGTTCGAGTATGTTTTAAGTTCATAGTCTTGTGGAAAATATATTTTACGACCCACTTTAGTTTTATATTAAACTCTTATTTAATTTATTTGTTATAATTTTTATATGTTTTCTCAGTTCTATAAATTTTGACAATTCCTTTGAGAAATAAAGATTCTTTAACCGACAAGTCAGGTCGTGGTTCGCGGCGCTATCCATTTAATCTTAACAACGGATAGTGCAATAAAATATGTTATTAAGATCACGTTCATATAAATGTCAATCCGATTTCCTTATGTAGAAAGTGACAAGAGGTAGTTTAAACTAAAATATGTAACAATAACGTGACTATGGTTATCTTTAAACGATAAAAGATGAAATAAGATATTTCTCAAAAATATTTGAATAGCCTATCAGTTGCAACATATTCACTAATTTAGGAATAATTAAATTTAAATATTAGGAAAAATGGATGAACTGCATAAAAAATGACAAATGATGCAGAAGCATCACTAGGCCGCCGTGGTGAGGGTCACCATGCTGCATTGTTGCATTGTCTGCGTTCTCAATGAGTATGGTGACCACCACTCTTAGGTTCTGCTTATTTTTTCCATCAGGCATTCCTGGCTGTCATTTTAGCAGGGACATACATAAAAAAGAGGATATGTCCAGGACGAGAGTAAGCAACTGACGCGTGATAGAGGAGAATGGAAGAGAAAATCTTATTTTACCGACTCTAAATAAATTTGGGAAAAGGGTAGGGAAATGATGAGTATATATTATACTGTACTGTCTACCGTTGCTTTTCTTTTAAGAAAGAAAATCAAATTTTGTTTTAAACTGACGTATTTTACTGTCTCTTTAAAGTTAACTAACTAAATTTTAAAAATAACAAAAGATAAGTTACAAAGTTATAGAAGTAACAATTTGCGGTATCGTACGGCGATTTCTTCCAGACAGCCTTAAAATGGGTTTTAGGTGTTTCATTTTTTAATGTAGTTTATACAACAGTAACACACCATCACGTGAATAGTCTAAATTTTAAAACAATTCATACAGAAAAATGCCTACGTACCTACCTACACATATAAATACATACTTCTAAATATATGTAGCACTAAATGATTCTAAATATATATACATACGTGAGCGATCAGTATTCTGACGCGCGTGTCAAGGTGTCCATAGCTTTCCATGCGAACACGCGTTGTTCACGGGCACTATAACATCAAACGTTTGCTTTACCCTGTCACGTCATTCACATAAGGGAACGTTTTTAACTCCACTTTTACACAGCTTAAGCTTCTAAACTCTAAAATCAAACAGTTTGTTTCTTTTATATATAGTTTGGTATATAGTACACGTCAAATTATTCCATTATTGTAGAAACTGCAATGTCTTTTTAAGTCATCATCAATTTATGTCGATGCTATGTAGTTGAAATTTAAAAGATACATGAATATAGAGAGCAGAACTAACAATAAAATGAATTTTCAATGCCCCAGGTGCAATCAACGAGTGAACAATATACAAAATTCAAAGCGAACCTAGCTTTCGTCAACTAAATAAAGTTTCACCTTTTGGAAAAATATTCTAAGCTTTTGTGCGTCGTCAATTACAGCATAAACATTTTATTACATTTTAATATGTGCTAAAATGTTACTATAAATTCAAAGAGCTCTGTACAGAACAAGTTAACAGAGTAACATTGTATGCTCCATTTTGCCCCACTAGATATCTTTTTTCTTATTACGAGCAGTTATTTTAAAAATCCTAATAAATAGATTATTTATTTTACGTTTATACTTAAGTATTAACAACTTTCACGACTATAATGTTTGACTAATTTAATGACGATTCTTCAACGATTATTATTTATATCACTTAGATTTATTAAAGATATTCGATTTAATATGTCCATAACAGAATCAAGAATTCTATTTCAATGCTTATTCAAAAATCAATATTGTTAGTTCGAAAACTTTATAGAACCATTAAAATTTCTAAACTAAACACTTTTAGTTGTATGGTAGATACTCGTGCTCATCTAATAACTTTTAAATTAAGTTAACGTGCACCTATGTTTACCTATTTCCTGCATTAGAGCGAATGCAGGGAAGTTTAGTTCTGAGACACGTGTTTACTTTATGTTTTAGTACTCTAGAAACTAGACCTTATAGAACGCTTCTTTAAAGGCTGTTTATATTACGTGTGGGTAGCATGTAGGGCTTAAAGTCTGTGGGCACATGCCAATGCAACAGTAATTATCACTAAATTAGCCTTAATGGAAACGTTATTAGTTCACCGATAATAGTGTAGTAACCTTGTAGTGAAATGTTTGTATATTTTAAGTTACACGGTCACTGCAATCAAGTATGTCATTTCTTCATCAACAAGACACTAAAAAAAATATCATCTACCCAAAGATTAAGTAAAAAGGATAGCTATGCGGGTTAGCTATTTGATGACAGAGTAAGAATACAGATCGGAAATTCTTTATTTGTATACCGTATTACAGTATTATAAATGACAAGTATATAATATACAATGCCTTGCAGGACCAAAATGTATCAAAGAGACAGTAGCAGTTGACGTTGCAATGGGTTTTGGAGAATTATTATTTTCTAATAAATATAACTGTGGCGACTTCCACTTACAACCAAAATTGAAAAACATTACAGCGCCATCTACCGAAAATACGTCGAACTACGGAGTAACAAAGAAAATTAAGAAACTACCAATCCTGAATCGCACAATACAAATTCTCGCACCGATTAGCATGTATACCACTTGCCAACATCAACTGTTGGGCAGTGGCCCGCCAGGCATGAACACCACGCCTGGTCGGAGGATCCTCTTTTTGTGTTGGGAGTATAAAAAAAGTAGTAGTAGTATAAAAAAATGTATTAAAATACTTTAAAGTATCACCGCGATTTTTATTGTTATATGCGGGCAGAGCCCCAAGCAAAAACTAGTGGAATATATCTGCACAGACATAACCTACTTGGTTATTCTTGTGAATTCCAAGGTTCCAAGGTTCAAGGTAACTGACCTGGTTCTCGATAATGGTAGAGCCATACATATGGTATTGAAATCGATGTATCATTAATGATAGGACTATTGTTGCAATAAGTCTGATATTGAGGTTAGACGCCAATTAGAGCGGAGATTCGATTACATCCTTCGTCGTAATGAGAATATCCTGAAAGTTTAGAAAGAAAAACAAAATAATTCGATTTATACAAACGTTAATTATTCGCTTTCTTAATTTTTATATAAATAATTTACAAAGCATATTTTTATATAATATAATTTACAAAGCACGAGACATACATAATGCACTTTCTAAAACAGAGTTTAATTAAGATGAATTTAGCGAGTAATGGTTATTTCTACGATTTTGAACATAATACATAACATATAGTCGCTGCTTATTATTCACTCAGAGCACGATAGATGCTAGTTGACTATAAGAACGCGATCATAACATGTGACGTCACATGAATTAATTAATGCAATAGAGCTACATAAATATTAAACATCGCCAAAATTTATAATCTTGATTGGCTATTGAAATGTATATTGCTACTATTTCCAGTAGTAGCTGCGGCAGCTAACATGTACATTTGGCATTTCAATTTGAATCAAGCTAAGAATCAGATTCGCTAGCATTGTTAAAGCACTAAATTAAAACAACTTCTTATGCGGTACATACGCAAATGGAAGTCACAGAAAATTAACTGATTTGATTTTTTACTATTGTCTAATATTTTAAAAAGCATCATGACCGATTTTATACCCAAAACTTATTATAATACATTCTTAATTAGCCAGCAGAGTCTAAAGTGAGAATTGCCCGACTTCAGTCTTAGTTGGGTAAGGTGTTAGCTATCAAGAAGTGACTGAGCTATAGTTTCATGTAAAAGATTTCAAATCATTGGCAAAAATGTAATAAGATACTATGTTTGAGAAGGTGGTTAGGTGATTTAACAACACCATGCTTTATATCACGCAATGGTTCATAAAGCTCATTTTAATCAAACGTATGAAACGAAGATTTCTTATTTATAGTCAGTTTGGGACCATAGCATGCTGTGAATGCCACGATATTTGAAATATTTGAAACGATATACAATATTGGCAGAAAAGAATTCTCCTGTGGATAGAGTGCTTGATTTTATAAATAGCTAGCTTCAACATTTAAGGGTCTGATTTAAAACAATCGAAATCGATTATTATGATCAAATCTAATAAATGAATGTAAAACTAAAGCACATCACAATAATAAGGCCCAGTTCCTGTTAATTTTCAGATAATTATCTGCCATACAACAAATAAAAATTGTAGGTAAATATGACATAAATGTGACATAAACGTTAGATAAACGTTTATGTCACTTTCCAAGCCCTTAAAACTGAAAACTATAGTTATTAGATAGATATCGTGGCGGATCAAACACTGTTCACGTCGTTTTCAACTGCAATGTACACTGCAAACTGTCAGTTTTCAATCAACTGCCGTCTTGGTACATGTACAACGGTGTCGCTACACTCGCTACACTTTATGTACTTTGTATCAATTTCATCAACGCTTGTAAATCCCCTTAACACGAGGTATATTGCTTGTGCGAGGAGTTTTCTTTTTACTAAAATAATCGAACTTTTAAATAATAATCACCAAAAGTGTCCTTCTTTTTTACTAAAATAATCGAACTTTTAAATAATAATCACCAAAGTATGTGGTCTACATATCGGCGTGAGTGCGAATTCCAAAATAATAACTTAGTTTTTATTTTACTTGAGTTTTTATAATTTTATTTTTATTATTACATATATTAAAAAAAATATTTTATAATGATTTAGCTGCCAAAATTACTTGGTTCTGCCTGAAGGAAAGCATTAGTAGAATCCAAGAGTGGTGGTCACCATCCACAATGCAAATGTGAACATTGCAATATGGTGGCCCACTCTATGGCGGCTTAGTAAGACGGTTTCTCACGCACCGCTTAAAGGACCTGGGATCATAGTGGAAGGGAAACACGTGCGCTGGTAGCGAGTTCTTGGTTTTAATACTTAAAAGTTCAAGTGTATTCTGTTATTAATATCTACTATTTCTGGTGAAAGTAAAAACGTTTTATCAGGAGAACTCTTGAACATTTTCACTGCTGAATAGTCTCTTATGTCATTTGTCTTGTCTACACTAGAAGGTTTTGAGTTAGTGAGTAGAGCTTAAGAATGCTGTGTCGCCCAAAGCGAGTCGAGTCCTCATGTTTATTTCTTTGTACAGCAAAAAAAGATAAATGTCTTCCAATGAAAACAAAAACTTAATTATATTGTGGATTAATAAGATACTTAATTCCTGACAACGTTAAATATATATCCTCATCAGTTTTAGAATTCTTGCCACATAGATTTATGAGCCTTTCACTATAAAAGCGTTAGTTACCTAAACTTGGACTACTTGGCGACCAACTAATCGCCAAGTAGTCCAATTTGGCCATATTTAATTTTTTTTTTTTGTATTTTTTAGCTTTCTGAATTCCACCTCCATACAAACTTTGACTATACCAATTTCATACTCATTCGTTATCATAATTAGCGTAAAAATGATACAAAGATTTTTCTCCTATTTTTTTGCTTTTTGCATATCGATTAGACTAATGGTCTCATCATACTGTAACATATTCATATGCTAAATAAGTTTGAAAGTAACTCGAAAAATATTACGGCGATGACGCATTTAGGTTCGCTATGAAATGTAGTAAAAGCACGCTTAGGCACTAACATTGTCAGTACACGAGTGCAGGATTTACGACACAAAATCTTTCATATTAACTACGACGCTACGTCAATCTAATATGTTGTTGTGACATTGTTAATTTAATATGAAACGTCTTATTTACAAAACATTTATTTCGTTTTACATTTTCACAATACGGTACCCATCAAGTACAAGAGAAAACATGAATATACTTTGTAAATTGAAATATTTTCAGCAATAGTTTTTTAATCTTAATCCATTAAACTTCTTCTTTTTTAATTTAGTTCCAAATATAATATCGTTGTATTGTGTTACTAAACCAAGTATGATCTTTTAACAAAATGTATTTGTTAATTTATACAAGCTAGTGGTCGCTTCGAGGTAGGAATTGGACCATAAATCGCTTACGTCACTTTAATATAACATTCATTGAATCAGTGATAGTATAGACAAAAATAATCATCTTTTACAAGCTTTTGTGTTCAAATCTTGTAAGTTAAATTAGACCCACTGCCTGGTTTCCGATTAGGCTGAAATTTGAAATGTACCTTTAGGTTCGATGACAATGCAATTATTTTATATATATAACCAGTATTATTGTTAATCCAAAAAGGTCGCTGTAATAAAATGGCGTATATATTTCTGAATAACCCATTCAACAAGGGATCAAATGAAAGTGCTGAAAGTTATTTTTATTATTACCAAGATATAAAAGTATTTTTTTAAAAAAAACTTAAAATTAATCACTTGTTTAGTTTAACTTTGATATAATTACATAGGCGCTCATAGCCCAGTTGCAATAGGCGCTTATAGCCCAGTTGCACTCGGTGATTAGAAATAATCAGCGAGGGCAAGCAATGACGGCGCGGTTAGTACCTGGATGGGTGACCGCTGGTGGCATGTTACCATGAGCGTCTCCGTGATTCGGAGGTCACGTTAAGCAGTCGGTCCCGGTTGTTATCATAGGATAACAGTCGTGAAGCTTAGTTGGAGGCCTTCGGGCGGCTTAGAAACATCCAACGGTAAGATTACGTAGCCACAACGTTGTCTTGCCAGTCCCCAACCCGCACTTGGCCAGCGTGGGGACGGATGGCCTTAACCCTCTCCTGAGAGGAGACCTGAGCCCCGCAGTGAGAATAAGCTTCGTTTAAACGAATCTCTGTTTGTTTTTACTCTGGAGATAAAATAAATGTGAATCATTTATAATATGTCACAATTAAAACCATAAAACCAAATTTCCAGTATATATTTTTTAGCTTATTGGCTATATTAAAAAACCTTACAAACAATTTTGTATAGACTCTATTTAACGCTAAAATTATATTATCAGGGCTAACTGCTATGATGAAATAAAGGTATATATTCAAGTAAGCACATTTAAGTTTAATGTTATATGACAGTTTTTCTTATTCCCTCTCCTCTCCTTCAGCCTATTGCCGTCCACTGCTGAACGAAGGCCTTCCCCAAAGAGCGCCAACCATCCCGGTCCTGGGCAGTCCCCATCCTTATTCCCTCACTGTACCCAATTACATCATTTTCAATCCACGTATTTTATACGTCACAGTAACAATAAAAATAATGGTCATAAAGTAAGTAAAGCGTTTTACAGTAACGCTCATATCAAATGACATGTCAAACTTAATTATAACCAACGCACTGGAAATTTCTGATTAAAAATAAAAACAGAAGCTGCATTCGTTTATGAATTTAAGTTAAATCTATTTCATCACGGGACAGAGCATTTATTATTTTAAAATATTTATTCTATTTCTTTTTGTTGTACTGTCAAACATATTTAACCTCTGATGATGCCATAAGGCAAAACCGGTATTAAAAATAAATAAATAAAATAGTAGAAGTACAGTACAAGTACAAGTGAGTTTAATCCTAGATTGTATATTTAAAATAGGTAATGGTTTTCATTATCATAGAACAGTAGATAGAAGGTGATAACCACCTCCTATCTACTGTAGAAACCCGACAAATCACATTTTGACGGATAAGCATAATTACTTTTTTCTTGCCCGACTGCGAAAGTAGCAGGGTTATGTTTTTCGAATCTATGCATGCATGGTTGAATGTATACTTTTTTGCCACGCCCTAGCGCCTAAATGGCTTGTTGCATTTTTATATGAGTCGTGTCAATAGATCGTCGTAGTCGAGTGATACTAGAAAAAAACCTGAATAAAGATGGTAGATATTGACGCAATCGGGTTTTTTTTCTAGTCGATTTACTTGTTCAATTTAAGACTTTCCCAAGTGACTCTACTCAGCTTTCATTTGTTTGTTTTACCGGGCCATTTCCTCACTTAGCCTCTTGATTGGGCCGCTGTACGTGAATTTGTCATCTTCCTACTGTAGCCATCCTGGAAGCTCAGCGCCCTTTTTAGATTACTACATGCTTCTAGGAGTGATGTTGATAAGAGGATGTCCGCTCGTTGATCCGCCACACTTCTACATTGTGTGACAACGTGTTGCAGTGTTTTTTCTGCCTCCATGCATCCCCTGCACAGAGGGCTATCTGTTGCACCTATAGGGATGTGCTTATTTAGGGGACAATGCCCTATCAGGATGCCTATGATCTTCCTGATATCGTCCCTTTTTAGTCTAATCAAGTTGGTGGCTAGTCTTTTTGATGCTACCGGAACTGCACTTTTTTTTACCTGCTTCCTTTGTTTTTTGTTGTGTTTTGTGTTTTTCTTCGGTATCGGCGCGCAGCCATGTTTATATTTGGACTCGGGCAAGGGTAGTAGTGGTTCCGGTCTATAAACTGCCCTTTCCGATCCCCTTTTTGCCAATTCATCAGTAGCATCAAACTTGAGAATTCAAGAGTGAAATGAAATCATTTAACCCGCAATTAGGTCCCATGAACACTTTGCAAATTAAACTTTTTTTAGCAGACGAGTTAGGCCTTCCTAACGGGACTAGCACTGAGAAGAAAGGACTTAACAAACTCAGGAATCATCGTCTAAGTCCAAACAATCTTTTGAAAAGCAAAGGACATTATAACAAAAAAAGAAAAGCGATAATTATAAGTCACAGCTATCATAAATTGGTAAAAATAATAATTTTAAAAATTGCAACAACAGCTATGATGCAAGATGAATTTGTCTTTGCGGTTGACTTAGATTTCTTAAATTTCCAACATACTCAATGTGCATTCAGACAATGTAGTATAGCCACACTATGGCTGCCTAGTGAGATGATTTTCAGGACCCCCTTAAAGGACTCAAGATCACCATTCTGGTTTTCGCACTCACTTTGTAAAAAGTAACGAAAGAATGACTAATTACCAGTTTTCAGTCAGATCGTCGAGCCGCCTAAGTCGTGCCGAAGTATTCAGATGGTAACATCATAACAAATAATTAAGTTTATGATATCACAAGTTACCAATTCATACACCTACAAAATTTTAAATGCGCTGAAAAGTTTATCAAACTTAAAAGCTAAGAAGTAACGAAAAATCATTTTCAACTATAAACCTGCGACCTATAAACAAGGGTGACCTATATCTTAAGAGAACGTATTCATTTAGGAAGTTGTTTAGATAGATTTTTACAACCAGTAGATAGTGTCCGTCTATCCTTCTAAAGGAGCAATGTGTGCACGCGTGTGCGAGAGTATTGAAATAAAAATAACTACAGACATTTTAAGAGATTTAACTCACTCAGCAGTGGTTTCTTGACCAACGTTTTTAAGGCTGTCCAACATCAGCATGGCGTGCTTTTTGTCGTCGAGCAGTGCATCCCGCTTCTGACTGTTGATGTTCAGTGCGAGCGTGAGTCGATCTGTCTGGTACCGCTGTTCTTTTAACCTACGCATAAAATGAAGTACATACTTTTATACATGGCTTAAAAGAATTAAAGTCTTTATTGTAAGCAGATTCTTAAAATATTCATTTAAAAAGCTTCATATTCTTGTGTCATAGCTGGTAGAGCGAATTTCTTAGAAATAATTAAGGCTATGACCTAGTTTTGGTGGCAGTGGCTTCAGTTATTAGTGCAATGGCACATGTCTACCTCGAATCAACAAATACGGTTTGACTTCGTTTATTATAATTAATAAATAATGTTACGGTTAGTAACTTACATAAAATATAACCATAGTACTTCTTGCCCTTTTTTTTACGTGGTGGTGTGCCTTTACTACGGGAACAGGGGGTTCGCTTTGTGTGGGACTCCTGACTGACTCGCCAGACTACCCACTAAACCACCACGGTGTGCCACTCTGCGCCTGAGTCGGGAGAGATCCGGGAACCGCTTTCTTACGCCATCCGGATCCCTCCCAACGCCTGTACTAAAGCGGGCACCGTCTAGATGTTATACACTCTCAATTCAGGTGACGTACAGCATACACGTAGGCGCTCATAGCCCAGTTGCACTCGGTGATTAGAAACAATCATCGGTTGTTATCATGCGATAACAGTCGTGAAGCTTAGTTGGAGGCTTTCGGGCGGCTTAGAAACATCCAACGGTAAGATTACGTATCCACAACGTTGTCTTGCCAATCCCCAACCCGCACTTGGCCAGCGTGGAGACGTATGGCCTTAACCCTCTCCTGAGAGGAGACCTGAGCCCAGCAGTGGGACATTATGGGTTGTTGTTTGTTTGTTTTGTTTACGGCACACACGTAACGTCGCCCCCTCGCGGGTGATCTGTGAAGCGGATGGAGGGGAAAACCCGTCGACACTCAGGGTGGCATGAGGCGCTGATAGATCGGGTCCGAGTGGAGATCGTCCTCCCGGGCCTTCTCCGCCGCCTCCTTCCGCGAGATGACTTCCTCACAGAAGGTCGCGACCGCGGTAAAACTGCTCTCGCCGCCAGCCATGGAGCGTACAACGGCCAGCAGCGAGAGATCTCCTCCGATGACTCCAGTGAGGGCCCGACGCTGCGGTTCCCAAGCGGGGCACACCACCAGTGTGGGCTGAGCCGAGTTCTCACTGCAGTCGCAGTGGTGGCAGGCGGGACTCAATTCCCTCCGTGCGACGCGAGTGCAGGNGAGCCGAGTTCTCACTGCAGTCGCAGTGGTGGCAGGCGGGACTCAATTCCCTCCGTGCGACGCGAGTGCAGGTACTTCCCGAAGCAACAGTGCCCGGAGAGCACCTGCGTTAGTCGGAAGGAAAGGGTCCCGTGGCCCACTCGAGGCTGCGAGATGACGGGCTGGAGCGCCTCCACGGTGGCGAAGCCAGCACGTGGAGCCTCCAGCCGCGACGACCACCGAAATAGTACTTCTTGCCCTGGTTTAAGGATAACAAAATAATAATAAATATTTGGAACATCCAAGACAACAAAAATGTAATAACAACACAAAGCAAATCTTAAAAACATTTGGTCCTTAACCCAGAAATCGTATCCGAGACCTCAAACAAAGCAGTCGCATACGCTACCACCACAGCAATCTCATACGTTAATTAATAAAGGATTAGTTCAGATAGATATGACACGATGCAGTGACAGAGCTTACCTAATAGTAGGGTGAATGCCTGTTTTATAGACGCCTTAGTATAAGAACATAGCTTAAAAGAAAATTTGATTCGAAACCAGAAGAATAAATAATATAAGCAATAATCTGTAATTTTTGGAATTAAAACAAGCCTTATTGCTTCCAGAAGTCGAAACAAGTTAATCATACAGGATGGATATGATAATACGACATTTATTTGAACTAGACATTCTAACATATGTTACAAGTCCACATACAAAGTTTTAATAAAATCGGTACAGTAGTTTAGACACAGGACACTTTTTTGTTTTAATATTTCCTACAACAGAACATTATGATCAAGGGGTTAAAGACCATATGATCTACGGTCGTTAATCCCTTGACGCGATATGTAAACGTAAGCTGTTGCTACGGCGCGCGCTGTTCTGTGCTTTAGAAACTTACATAATTACTATTACTACTTAATTACTGCTTAATTCCTAATCACGCATGTCAGTGTTGTTATTTTAAATTGCAAATGATGTCCTTATTGGCTTTAATTATTTAAGATATTAAGATTGTTTGAAATGTTTTTTTTTCCAAATTTCATTTCACAAATAAATTACACAATCCCAAAGTAAAGTAACACCTATGAATAAATAGCCCACGATTTCAGTTAATGTTGTATCATATCCACCTTGTATATACATTTATACAAATAAACAAAATGGTAGTGACTATTTGTAGTTTCAAATTCACTGCTTTCACTAAACGCATATTAAAGTATATAAGGTGCTGATTTGAAAAAAAAATTTTTTATCTGTTTGTTCCGGCTAATGGCTGGAACGGCTAGACTGATTTTGACGGGTCGGGAGGTTATGGGGAGTTACTTAGGATATTTTTTTTGACTAGCTTCGTCCCTCAGATGTTATTGTACCTTTACATTTTATTAATAATAATATAATAACTTATCAAGTCGCATAATATAGACTGATTCTAGATAGGGAGGTAATCAATTGCACTAATAACTGAAACCACTACGTACTACATCCAAAACTAGGTCATAACCTAAACTGTGGATGTCAGTATTTCTTAAGTACACACCACTAGGTGCAATAGTGTATTGCATTAATATTAGTTGGACATGGAATATATCTTTGTTTTTTAAACACTGCTTAAATATGCTTTTACACCTATTATTTGTATGCACAATTACACATAATTGTAAACACTTATACACACATATGTATTTATTTATATATTCAATCTTTTTTTCTATTGAGTCAAGTTAGTTTTTACGCTTTGCTTTGCTCCATTATACGCACTCGATATAGTGACAGATATTCTATGCTTCACTAAGTTACTAACTTAGTTACTGAGTTCTGAGTTAAATTTTACTAATCCAGATTGAAAGATCAATTATTTATTAACTTAACTTAAGGCTGTGTGACTGACAGAACTTGATATTCATTGTATAGTTTTGAAATAATTTCCTTTAGCTTTCTAGGTTTTTCAGAGTTCCTGAAAATTTAACCAGAACCAACGCAGAATAATCGCAATATTTTATGTATGTATGCATTACAAAATAATTTTAATATATATTCGAAAGTGACTGGTGGAATAAAAACTATTTTAAATTCAATACTGGTACAGAATAGTGTACAAATTGGTATTACAAACTGCTGAAACTAAAATACAGAATAAAAAACATCTCTACTTCATATCAAGCCTCGTCGGACTAGATTTATTGAAGAGTCAACCCAAGGCGGCGCCTAAAATTAGATCAAGATGTCATTGGCATATTTCTATGTTAGCGTGTTGAAATATGCATCAACTTCAAACACATGTATGATGAAAGTTAAAGTCAATCATGTGGCAGTTTTAAATAGATAATGCTTTAAACACAAGCCTTCAATGTTCATGCATCAAAACTCAAACTGATAAAGGAGAGAGTGCTGGCTGACTTGGCAATTGATTTGGACATTATTCGTAACCGTTCATATTCTAGGTGAACGTTGTATAAGATTTTATAAAATGCTTACAAATATGAATCTTTAATATATCTCAAAGAAATTTCTGATAGTAGAAATAAGTTATATGCTCAAAGTAAAAAATATAATACATTACTATTTTATAAAGAGAATAGTGTCAGAATAAATTGCTGTAGACGTATTGAGATTAAATATTCGACATTGAAAACTATTTAAATTAAATACTAGAACCCAGTGAACAGTGAATAGAAAGATATATAGAATATAAATATTTGGCAAATAATAAATATGTCGAACCTTTATTTGTGAAAATATTTTGTATTTAAAAATGTTTATACATGCGATAATCTGAATACTGTGAATTTGTTAAGTGAAAAATTTTATTACAACACTGACTCCTTGCCGGTTCTTTAAACGCGCGTTTACGCGTTTAAAGAAAAAGGAATAAACCAAACTTACAGAAATATTACTCAATTGAATTATTTTAGAATCCATAATAATAATATTCCAAATTCTTACGTAATACGTTCTTTAATTAGGGTGGACTCAAGTGTATCGTACCGATGGGACGCGGATGGCACAAGCATCAAATGTTTGAAATATATTACAACTTTTGTTGAAATTCTTGTCAACTGCGAGCTTCAGAAAAATCGGTCTGTTTGTCCTAGAATTTTAGCGATTCTCACGAAGAGTAATTCATTGTTATAGTTAGATTTATAGTAAAAATAATTAATAAATGCTTATTTTATATAAAACCGTTATTTTTTGAAGGCTTCTTTCTAAAAAGGAAGCTAAGCTAGAAGTAGTATTCTTTCCGTATAGTGACGGACTAAGAATACGTAGTGTCGCCACCCCTTCTCATCCCATGGTTGTCGTAAGAGGTGACTAAGGGACTAAGAAAACTACGCAGGACAACTTCACTGCAAAGAGAAGAAAAAACTTAAAACAAACCCTATATCAATCTGTCTGGCCTAAGAAAAGCTAAAAGATAGATTCGATAGATTAGAAAGGAATCCCACCTGTATAGTGTGAAAGTTAGAATGATAGAAAGACATAGTATGAAGAAAATTTACGATCGGCAGCACGAGCGAGAACTTGTATGGATGAAAAAGTAGGCATCAGGCTCCAACGAATATTGGAGGTGCTAGAATAAAAAAAAACCGTCTGGCCAGCGTGGTATAGTGGGCCAAAACCTCTTTGCTAAGGAGGTACTTGTGTCCAGTATAAATAAATAAAAAAATCAGAGTATACGTAATAGTAAAGTAATAACATGTGAATAAATCAGTGTATTCTTTTATATTTAAGTTAAGTTAATGGATAAATGATTGTTTCGCTCTATTTATGTTTGAACAAATGATAACGAAACCTTCATGTCTACCTGTTAACATTTTCTTAAGTTATACTTAATGGCCTCCTTGTTTCTAAGCACGCTAGTTGCAAATTAAGAATGAACTAGAATGAAATGAATCAGCTAGACAAGACATATAATGATAACACAAGCGACAGAGTTTGCTACCTTGAGAGGATTTGATCAAAAGTTGACACCAAGGTAGCCTTTTGCAATCGTTTGCATATCGACATCACTTCTTCCAGTTCCCAGTGTACCGACCGTTTACTTCCAGTGTCCTCATTTTCGTACAAGTCGTCGAGATTTGTCGCTTCCTAAGGATTGGGGATTTTTATTATTCAATATATAAAAACTACTACTGCTACTGCCGATCACCATCGGCAGCACCAGGATTACTATATAAAGTAATCCCACCAGCTTAGAGACTACTGCATTAATATAAATATTATTATTTTATAACTCTACTTTTTTTACCATGACATTTAGATATTTTTGAAGAGTAAAGTACACCGAAAGTACACCTCCTTGATCAATAACCTAATCTTTTACATCGTATTTATTTTTCTTTTGGGCATTATCTCTAAATGCAAAAGGCTTTTTAACTAATGACTGATATAGTTCTTTATAAATATTGATCCAATTCTCTTTGCTAGAAATCTTGGAATAAGTCTTTCGTTAATTAAAAAAAAAAGGAACCCCTAAAGGTGCGAAAAAGAAAAGTTTTAAGTGACCTAATTTAGGTCATTACTATGTAAAAAATGTGTTAAATATCAGTTAATGGGCGGGTGTGTTCGTTAAAGTGGCTTGCTAGTTATTAGTCACAATGACCTAATGGCTCATCATCTTTTCCCAAATATTACTTTACCTGATGCAAAGACGTTCATGACTTAGGAATTGTTCAGGCACTTCGAAATACGTTAATGCATGACGTCTATATTTAAGTCCATCATCATCATCAGCCTATTGCAGTCCACTGCTGGACATAGGCCTCCCCAATCGCACGCCTCTTAGTTCTATCCTCGGCTTCTCGCATCCAGCTCCTGCCAGCCGTCTTGCGCAAATCATCACTCCACCTGGCCTGTGGACATCCTACACTGCATTTGCGTTTGCATACACGGTCTCAAGAGTTCATTTACCCCTGCGGTTATCGGTTCTACCACAAATGTGGCCTGCCCACTACCATCTAAGTCCATACTTACATGTTACATACTCTGTTCTGGTGATCATCATTTCATTAGCAATATCTTACTGAGTGATGATTACTAAGAACTAATATTGTGTTTAAATTATGAAAAAGTCCTTCAATTTCTTCAGGATTCTATTAAAAGATTACACCTGGTGATAATGAAAACAACTTAGGAGCTAAGCCCCTTAAAACAAGAATAAAGGAAAAATACAAAAGAAATTAAAGAAATAAAGGGGAACAGAGGATTACCTTCCTTTTGTAACCGGTAAATAATAACGCAGAAACATGACTAGGCCACCATCTGTATTCTATCTGATTCTGCTTATGCTTTCCATCAGGAAGAATAGTGACTTTGGCAGGCCTATACATAAAAAAGCTAATAAACTGTTTCTACAACATACCTCTTTCCTTATAAGATTCGGGAATGAGTCTGTTAAAAATGCCACCTCACGGCGAGCCAACTTCAATGTCCTCTCTCGTTCTTTCATGTTTGCCTTGATTTCTTTCTCTAGCTTACTGAACTCAAATTTTCGATCATCCAAATACTCCATAGCCAATTGTCCCATCTCAGTAGCACCCATTAGACATCTGCCTTGGGCCCGACAGTCCAGCTTCAGAGCCTCCAGGACCACAGTGAAGTATGATGAATCCTGGCAAAACTCTGACATATTATTAAAGAATACTTTAGTTTATTTCTCCAAAATTGTAACATTTGTGCTCATAAAATACTGTATAATAATAATTTGAGTAAAAAATTTAACGCATTATGTTAGAGCCCCACTTAATACATCGGTAATTAATGTTAAGGTGTATTCTGAAAATAATCAAGATTCTAAGTAAACACGTATACTATGGAAGCAAATGAAAGCTTTGGGCACAGGTGTCGCCTTTTCCCCTTAGAACATGTGTGTAAATAAAGAGCCGATGTGGATAATATTTTGGTGATATAATTTTGTTTGGTTTGCTATTGTTTACGCGTTGATTTAATACCAAATTAATACAGACCTTGATTTAATAAACATACTATTTATAACA
>PKRV01000042.1:274071-342740 GCA_003709505.1 Hyphantria cunea
CCCGCTTGGGCGCCGCAGCGTCGGGCCCTCACTGCAGTCATCGGAGGAGATCTCTCGCTGCCGGCCGTCGTACGCTCCATGGCCGGCGGCGAGAGCAGTTTTACCGCGGTCGCGACCTTCTGCGAGGAAGTCATCTCGCAGAAGGAGGCGGCGGAGAAGGCCCGGGAGGACGATCTCCACTCGGACCCGATCCGCCGCCGGCGAACCGGGCGGCGGAGGCGCGCCTACCAGCGCCTCATGCCGCCCTGAGTGTGGCCGCGGATGGGCGGGACGGGTTTTCCCACCATCCGCTTAGAGGCCACCCGCGAGGGGGGGCGACGTTACGCGTGTGCCGTACTTCGCCCACCTGAAGAGTTAAAATATGACGACGGAGCCTGCTTCAGTGCGGGCTGGCGCTGGGAGGGGTCCGGATGGCGTAAGAAATCGGTTCCCGGATCCCTCCCTTCTCAGGCGCAGAGTGGCACACCGTGGTGGTTTAGTGGGTAGTCTGGCTGGTGTCAGTCGGGAGTCCCACACAAAGCGAACCCCCTGTGCCCGCAGGGGGGAACGAAGTGCGTAAAGGCATTCCACCAGGTCAAAAAAAAAAAAGGCTCTTGTAAATTCGTAATCAGATACTACTATCGAAACAATTATCAGCAAATCAATCTTCCACATATAAGCAATTTCTTTTTATTATTTCCAGTACACATACATTTACAGACACAGTGATGAAAATGGCACCACGACGACTTCGCAAGTTCTATCTGGGTAGCAGTAAATCGCTAAAAACGAAATTAATCCAAATGTTTTATATGTCTTTCTATTCAACTTTAACAAGATTCTCATCATGAGGACCGGCGATGTCGACAATCATTCTACAGAGTCTGACTGGGTAGCAGTAAGATGCTAAAAACCAAATAAATGCAAATGTTTTATATGTCTTTCTATTCAACTTTAATAAGATTCTCGTCATGAGGACCGGCGATGTCGACAATCATTGCGCGGCTCTCTAATCGATTTATCTGTGATAGTAGATCGAGTCTAAGATTTGGCTTTGACATTTGTGTAAGAATTTTCAATATTTGGACATTCTAATCGCAAATCCTAACCCTTTAATGCTTTGTGAAACCCTTTAATGCTTTGTGAAAGCTAAAATGCTTAAAATTCTCGTTCGTCTTATTTCGTTAGGAACATCTAAGTATAATAATATAATATAATAATATAATAATATAGCCTTGTATTCAGATCTCTTAATAAATTACAATGCGTTTCTCTTATAAAATAATAACATTGGACTCTTAAACTAGATAAACTATTAAAACTAACATCTGTTGCTTGGTTATCTTTCCGAGATCTGTTTGCCAATCGACAAAGGCCTCCTCCAACCTTTTCCATTCTTTCCTTTCCTGTGTCACTCTGTTCCACGTGACTCCAGCTACTGACAAGCCGTCAATGTAATGTCGTCATCCCATCTGCATTAAGGGATGCTATGTATATTACTGGTTTTTGTTGCTTTTTAACTTTTGATGTTGGAGGGTCGTGGTCTCTTTCCCCCACGAGGACCAGTCGGCTTGGGGGAGTTT
The DNA here is from genome assembly GCA_003709505.1 of Hyphantria cunea. Taxonomy (NCBI): domain Eukaryota; kingdom Metazoa; phylum Arthropoda; class Insecta; order Lepidoptera; family Erebidae; genus Hyphantria; species Hyphantria cunea. The sequence continues at coordinate 275,634 of PKRV01000042.1, forward strand.
GCTGTTTTGTTGTTTCTTTGTTGGTTGGTTCTTTGATCGGTTTTGGTTTCCGTTTGCGGCTTTTTAGTTGCTATTGATTTCTTTTAGTATGGAGTGTCGGAAAGGAGTCAGATCTGGATCTCATTATATTAAAAGCATTAGTTCTGTTAGACTTAGTTGTGTTTATAGTTTGTTGCTTTTTTGGTTGGTTGTTATAGTTAGAGGGTGAAACGGATATTTCTCTTTTCCTTTTCTCTTGACTGGTAATGTTCTTTTTAACTATTAGTTTATCATATTTCAAGTATGCCGTATTACCCTTTTTCCTCTCTTCAACCAACTTTGGTTGTAACTCTTTCCTTCTTTCCAACACTTCTTTCGAGTAGTCCTCATTAACGTGGATTGTTTTAAGATTCCTTTTGTTTTTAATAATTTCATTCTTCTTCCAGTTATTTATGAATGAACACAATACCGGCCTTGGTTTATTGGTCACTCTCTCTTCGTTTCCCAAGCGGTGGATTTTGTTAACTTCGTACTGTTCTATGTTAATCTTTAAATCTTGATTAAAGATTTTCCTAAGGTTTTGTACAAGTTCATAAGAAGATTTTTCTGTTTCTTCTAATCCGTGTACTATAATATTGTTGCTTCTTTCAACTCTTTTTAAATACGTTATCTCTTTTTCTAACTTTTCTACGTTCATCTTTAAGTTTTTATTTTCTTCCCTAATGATTATTAATTTTTCGTCCATTTTGTCCATAATAGTCTTTGTAATCGAGTCTTTTAATTCAGCATTTTGGTATTGCATCTCGTTTTTCATTTTTTCAAATAATATTTTGAATTGGCCTTCCATTGTATATGTTTTGAAATTTATCTACGTAAAAAGGAACGTGATGGTAGAAAATAGTAGAAATGATTTCTTTAACTGGCAACGATTTCGAGATGACAGACTCGGTAACGTATGTTTATTTTTGTGTACCCACATATATTTTTGTGTTTTCTAACCTTGGATCGTTGATCTTGTACTTGTAAATACTTGCTGGATACCAGTAATCACGCACCACCGATTATTTATAATCACTTCACAACAGTTATAATATTGTTCAAGACGGAGTCTATCCGCCGGAAATCGCGTTAACTATTTCGTTTTGGTTAATTTTTATCGGAGGTTATCACTATGATGTTGACACTTCGACAGCCGGAAACGGAACATCTAAGTATACGCTTAACAAATTGGGAGAAGATTCAACAACATTTTTTGAGTAAGTAGGAAACATTTGATTATGTATAATCCACAGCGGGAGTGATTCCAAGAACGATCCAATATTGTGTATCCATTTATTATATTATAATGGCATTAGTCGTGCAATTATCAAATTTCTAGCCGTAAATTTTCAAAACATTAATCTTACTTTGGGAACTTTCGGATACTATCAAGCAGATCTTTTATTTTTAATTAAATATAAGATCTTAATAATTAATACTAAAAGATTTAGGTAGCTTTTGTAAACCCACATAAATTATGTAGTAACTACTTCGCTTCCAATAACCATTAAACAGTAACCTTTCAACTACACCACGCAATTTTGTAAATAATAGCTGGCTCTAATTATTTTTAACTTTCAAATATTTATATGAACTATATGGATATTTATATGGTAATTAAAGGACTGGATTTATATGGTCACCTATCAACAAATTAAAGATATTCGTAAGTTAATGATGAGTGACATATGAGTATAAACAAAGCTAATCCAGATAAAATCATTGTTAATGGTGTTTATAAGATCATTCGACCCATCCAGGAACCCATTAATCGGTTCAATCAAATCAGTCTAGCCGTTTATGTGGAGCTAGGTTACTAACACGAACAGAAGATTTATATATGCATATTAAGGTATATTTTGTAACTATTATAATTTGATAACTTACACACAACACCATCTAGTTTTATACTAAGCATATAATATATATTTATATCTGTTGATTTGAGAGCAAAAGACGAATATTGTAGACATGTTTTATTCACAGACCTTTATCGGCCTCTAGTAGAATGAAGTTAACAAGAGGATATTTTGTCAGTGACGTGGTGAAGTTGACCACATGATGAATCGATATTGCGTCCTACGGTATAAAAGATTACTCAAGCGAATGACATAGACAAGGTGAAAGGGGTGGATCGCCAATGATTCAATGATTTCAATGAAAATCATCTCGCATAGTCTTCTAAAAATGAAAAAATCAGGTTCCCAGTTAGAAATAGTAAAGTAATATTTTAGCAAGCAACAAAACTAGTAGGCCTAGATTTACTTACAAAATATAAATCTTATATTATTAAAATTAAGATTAATGCCGTTAAAAGCAGAAACCTGAATAATCAAATTTTCACTTAATGTGGTAATGTCCAATAAAATGCTGAGAGTACCCGCTACCATAATAGAATTATCTGATTATTTTGCCGAGCAGATATCAAGAACCTATAATAAATTGTTTGCTACAAAGGCATAAAAAAGGCAATGTTCTTTACAACTCCCTAATGTTATTACCTAAGTCTTGTATTCGTTGGTTTATAATGAAATGTTACAACGGGCAACTGTATTGAATTAGTTTTAGATAGAAATACTCTAAGAATGTTCATACTATAGTCTTGTTACCGTAGATATAACAGGTATTTATAGGCAATGCTTGGCCTTTCCTTTACCTATTAATAAAATTAATATTCTTGCACTTTATTGCCTGTTTAACGGACGTGAAACTAATATTAGATTAAAGTATTTAATCTAATAATATGTATAATAAATGAGTAAAACATTTCGAACATCTAACACATAACGCCATCTAGTCCCAAAGTAAGCAGAGCTTGTATTATGGGTATTAGACAACTGATATGGATAGAATAGAATACACTTTATTGTGCAACAGATATAACAGTTTACATAATTATATTGTTTACATAATACATGAATTGAATCACCGTGTACAAATGGCGGATGGATATATCAGTAATACATTATTTTTTTGTAAATACGTTTATTGTACATCGAATACATCCAAACTCCAAGTCATATCTTTGCAGATCATACAAACCTAACACGTCACATTGATATTTGAAAAGCCGTACGAAGGTCTGATAAGGAAACCATCAACTTTGTTCCTGTTCCCGATATTGTAGATAATGTGCATAAAGTAATAGAAATACAAGTGATGATCGAATGGCTACAAAAAATTCAGCTATTTATTCACTTATTGTATTTTACACTATACTATTTATTTATTTACTTTTTAATTTTTTTTTCCGCATTATGAATTTACGTCCTGCATCGCGGGTGACTTTACAGATATACATGAAACGAACACAAAGAACATCCAGACTCAGAACAACAATTTTTGAGACACACAAGGTCTCCCATGTGAGATTTGAACTCACAACACTTGGCGCAATTGAGAATAGAATAGAATAGAACAGAATAGAACAGAACAGAACAGAACAGAACAGAACAGAACAGAACAGAACAGAACAGAACAGAACAGAACAGAACAGAACAGAACAGAACAGAACAGAACAGAACAGAACAGAACAGAACAGATGCCTTATCGCTGAAAAGCAATTTCTTCCAGGCAACCTTTAGATGGACAAATTGACTGTAGAAATTCGATTCGGCGTGGCCACCGCTTAAACCACTACACCTACTGTGCAGCCGAGCGCCGACTATTACAGATATCTAGCGCCTATTCGAGGTACTTGTGCTTATGATTAAAATTACCTTTTTGAGTATATCTAAAATTTTCTTGTACATGACTTTGATGGCAAGAGCGGCATTTTTCTTTATATTGGCTCGCTGGACGTAGTTAGCTACCGCCTGTTCCTTCTTCTCGGGGGGAAGTTTGCCTCCGACTTCGTATAAAATACGATCGCGAAGCTCTGCAGCTTCCAACTGTCAATATCATAATTTATTATATTGCATAAAATAAGTCATTCGAGTAAGGACATTTCGTATCGCTTTAACCAAAATTAATTTCATACAACATAGGTGTATGGAATTAATTTAGGTTTGATATACATTTTTTTCTCATAATTCTAGGTATGAGAAAATAACTAGAATTTTAAGACGATAATGATTTACAACACTACCTGCTTTATAACTGTTTTCTATGTGCTTGAGTCGGTACTCGTAGATTAATAAATGATAATTGTTTGAATTATATTCATTAAAGTCGCTACTCTAAAGAATATACTAAAAATAACACAAACAATTTTTATTTATAACCCATCTTTTCCAGACTCAAAAGACTAAAAAGCTAGTATTTTCGTAATTGGCTTTTTATGAAAAGAATTGTAATGGCAAAATTTTACTCGAAATAGAATTCGGTCAAAGTCGGATCGAGTCGAAGTTTTTCGTTTCTGAAAGCAAGTACGTCTATCAAAAATGTATATCTGTACTATCCTATCACTTCCATTACAACATATTACAAAGAGTTAAACCTATGAAACTATTCAGTTTAATATCTTGCAATGCAAACCCTAACCGGCGAACTTACAGTAATAACTCTTTTTAATTAATTAATAACATAAAAAAATCCTTATTGCTTTGCCCAGCACATTTCAAATGAGCGCAAACAATTGGGCTTTCGTCATAGGCGTGTCATAGGTGAATGTAGATAGATACAGACTATGGTTATAATGTATAAATATTTTAGAGCTCAATTCTTATCAGTGAAAAAGTCAAAAATTGATAGTGGCATTATTTAAAACCAATTGTTTGACGTGGTATTTTGTAACTAATTAATCTATTACTAAACTCTTGCTCTAAATTGTCATATATTTTTAAACTGTAGGTATAGTACCGATGTTTTTGTATTGGATATCTAACAGGAACAATTAGCACTCATTACACGTATAGGTAAACTTCAGGATTGGCTACTGTGACTAAGAAATAATATTCAAAGAATAGTTTCTGCAAAAATGAGGCTTCCAGAAAAAACTCACCAGCTGCATGTGCAACAATTTACTACGAAAATACGAAAGAAGCCATTTTTTTTGCAAAGTTTTACATAATTCACTGAAATAAGTTTTGAAAAGAATATCCTTGGAATTAACCGGGTATTTTCCTTAACTTAGAAACGGTCATCTCCAGAAAAGAACAAAATTTGTTTAAAATCTAAAAATTTAAACTTACTCATGTTAATTCAATAAAATAAATAAAATAAAAAACCTTTTTATTTCCTGTAAATTTATAATGCTTTTTATGTTAGTATTAGTCTTATTCGTCATTAATATTTTTTTTTGTTTCTTTTATTTAAATATATATGAGTATCTTAATCATTGGCTTGTAGATGTATTTATATGGCTATTTATAGGACTTGTTCTCACTTAAATAATACTTATAATCTAAAAAAAGAAAAAACTATAACCTAAAATACATGCCTATCTAAACTAATAGTTTTTCCCAGATAAACATATTCATCCACGTATTCTGTTGACGTGCTATTCACTATTACTGATTTTTCTCAGCTGTTTGTCATCGTCTTAGCCTTTGTAATATTCATTACCAGTCCCACTCTAACACTAGCGAAGTATAGAGTTTCTACCATGTTTTGTAGCTGGGAGAATGTCTCTGAAAATATCACTAAATTATCAGTGAATTTCAGATAGCAGAAGTAAGTGTTGTTAATTTAATGTCCCTGCTTTTTCTGTCTAGCTTTTTTATGATCGACTCGAGGACAACTATAAATAAATATGGAGTCTGTGGATCGCCTTGTCTAACACTCCTTTCCATTGGGAAACTACGGCCTAAAGATTCTAGTTTCTAATTTTTCGGTTTTTGTGGTTATATATTGATTTAAGGATTTTCATATATATTTCCTTTAGTCCTTGTTCCTTCAGACTTTCCAAAAATTTTAAAAATATTCTTAAGTTAATTTAATAACAAACTCTAAGCTTTCGTTGCACTTTTTGTCCAATCTATACTACTATAATATACACATATCATAAGAAAAGATAGGTATTATATAACCAACACAATAACAAGGAATTTAAGCATACAAATTGACTTTTTATTTAACGGCTCGTCTGGAAAAATAGTTGGTAACCCACATAAAATCAATTTATTATTATGGGAGATCAAATGTAAATATAAACAACTTCTGTCATGGATACAATGGAAACTTGAAAATTATTTGTGTATTAAAGGAGTTTCTAACCTGAGTTAGCCTAAACTGTTCCATCTTCTTCTTTTTCGTGTATCGGATTCGATCCAGCTGTTTCCTTTTATTGAAATTCTCTTGATGGATACTTTCCAACACTTTCTGCAAAGATATTTTATTACAATATTTACTGTCACAGAAAAATTATCCTTCGGAACTATTACGCCTTTTTTTTCTATACGCAAAATCTTAGTTTCACACAGTCTTGGCCAAAAATACGGTGTACCCCTACCATAAACATTTTTTCGGATGTGTTAAAGCAAATAAAACGTTTTACATCAGCTTAAAATTTCGTTTCGTACGCCGTCAGCTTTTCGCAGTTTTGAATATTTCACTTGTGATTCATGTATTTTACAATGGATGTATACAACGCAAAGTTTCAGATTTAAGATTCGAAAAAAAAATTTAATACTAATAAAGACTGTCGATGTATTATAAACCACACATATTTATTTATTTATTTATTATACATCATGTACTTAACGTACATTGGCGGACTTAATGCCTAAGGCATTCTCTACCAGTCAACCTTTAGGTGATGCAGAGAAAATAGGAAGTAGGTGCAATTAGGTTTATTTGTAAGGTTTTAAATACACATACATATATATACTTACCATAAACTACACATAATACATAGATGCATATACACATACTCTTACTAAAATAAAAATAAATACATACATACACAAATAAATACCATAACTAGAATGAGATGTGATTTATGAATGAGTTGATTCTGCGAGCTGACTTAATAAATAATAAAAATGACTTAATAACTTAGACATATTCTAAAACTCTATGTTTTAAAACCAGATTTCATACACATAGGGGATAAAACCTGTACACTTTTAGGTATATATTACGGTGTGGTTGTGTTGTTGGAATTTAAAGAATATCTTGATTTTATGGAAATACACACGTCAGCTTGACTGTTCATATATGTGAGTTGAAGTCTCCTGTGCTCTTGAAAGGCGTTCCTGAGAAACTGTTTATCACCATATACAGCGACACCGAGCTCCTCTCTCTTATCAGTGATCTCCTTGCGTAGTTGACGGATATCCCGAGAGTACCGCTTCTTCTGTTTTGCCAAGTCGCCTTCATGGATCTTGCGATCACGTTCTATGAAAATAATAACCAATTGCGTAATACATGACCTCATATTTTATTCATCATTGTCATAATCAACAGACTTGAAACTCCACTCCTGGACATCAGCCTGTCCTCACGTAGGAGGTTTTGGCCTGCTATGGCACGTTGGCCAGAAGGGTAAGTATAGGATTTATTTAAAATTTTCATTTACTTTTCAGTGTTGTCCTGCGTAATTTGTCCCCATAGTTCTTAAGGATGAATAAAGCCAATACAAAAGGAAGTTGCTAATATATTGACAAGACTTACAGGTACGCTTACCATATAATTTTATAAGACCTCGATATTGATTTATCTTATCTTTGATGACCCAGTTCTCGTCTTGCATTCCATGAATGCGAACCTTTGCCGCAGACAGCATATCGCTAAAGTACTTTTAAAATCCGTACGATAATAAAAGTATATTCAAAAACTTTTATATTTAATGTAAATTATTCAATAACAAATCGTAAACCAACGTAAGCTTATTTATTTATTTTTCACATTTAATTGTCAAAATAATGTACGAAAGAGGTTTTATCTACGGAGATTCTAATGATTTTTGCTTTTATCGTTTTGTTGACTTTTATGAAGCTTCGTGTTATATGAATTCCTTGGTTTATACAAAAATTGGGATTTCAAAATATATACAAACAAGGTATTTAATTATCAGCAGCTTGTTCGAAAAATATTTGTTATTACAAAATAATAATATTTGAGATATCTGAGACACAACACCATCTAGTCCTAAGCCAAGCGTCGCTTTTAGGCACTGTGGATATATAGCGGTAAGGCTTTGGAACAACTTGGCAGATAATATCCGACAAGCGAAAACCATGGACATGTTCAAAAAGCTAGTGAAGGAATACTACTTATAATTGTGAATATTTTTAAATTTAATTTTATGTTTTATGTATATTAGTCTGTATGTATATATATATATATATATATATATATATATATATATATATATATATATATATATATATATATATATATATATATATATATATNATTAGGATCACTCGTGCGTCTATACAGCCAATTCGGATCAAATCTACTGGGTCGATTAGGTTGATATTTATTTGGTATGTACATATTGTACACATATCTATTTCTGTGACCCGAATAATAATGTGCAACATTATGAATTTTCAATAGAAGCAATCCGGAAAAAATAATTACAAACGTATTCCTATATAATAGTAGTGATGAAACTTGATTAAAATTCGAGGTAGAGTAATAATAATGATCAAAAAGCTAGTGAAGGATTACTACTTATCATTGTGAATATTTATGATTTAATTTTATGTTTTATGTATATTAGTCTGTATTTGTGTGAACACATATATATATTTCAGTGTGTATATGTATTTGTGTAGGTATAGGTATGTTTGTGTAATATGAATAGTGCATTACTTTTGTATATGGATCGCTACTATTAGGAGCGAAAGCGGAGTCTTAGCAATAGGATCCCGTTTTACCTTTTGGGTAGAAATCCCTAAACATTTATAAAAAGATATTGTATCTTTTATAATTAATTAATACAAATAAAATCAACCAGAAAATAGAAATGAAAAAATAATCTTTACATTTCATAAAATGGTAAGAGGTCGTACATTGAAGATACTAAAGAAAAATAAAAAAGTAATCAGTTTAAAGAAACACTATGATTACAACATACACTCGGGTGGAACCGTTACTTTCCTTAAATCAATATAGAAAATAGCTCAGTAGATCAATGCACGTTACATGTGCCAAATTTCATATGGTGACAGACATTTTCCGATACAAATAGTCTGACATTTTTGCGAGGGGAAATCACCACAGATACAGATTTTAGACTCACATAAAAATAACAAAAATTAGACTGTCTGTTTGTATTATTAAAATAACCGCTTTTTACTAAATGCCTGTCTGTCTGTCTGTTAGTTCCAGGTAATCTCTGGATTGGCTGGACCGATTTTCATGCGACTTCCACTGGCAAATAGCTGATGTAATAAGGAGTTACTTAGGCTACTTTTTTAGACTAATTTTGTCCCACGGTGTTACCCGTGGTTGCAAAAGTACAACAATATGTAAGTATAACCGCGGGTAACACTGCGGGATTCAAATAATAACAAGCAAAACAAAATATTCGCAATTTCACACATACATAAACTCATTCTGTGTCATAACAGTATAAGGTGTAGGTCCATCTGGGCTTATACTTTGACAAAACTCATTCTGTGTCATAAGTCGCCACAGTGTCATAACAGTATAAGGTGTAAGTCCATTTGGGCTTATATTTTGACAAAATACATTCTGTGTCATAAGTCGCCACAGTGTCATAACAGTACAAGGTGTAGGTCCATTTGGACTTATACTTTGACAGAGAGGAACTCCTACCGTCCGATATGTTACGGAAAAAAATCTCTACAATAACAGTTCAATTATACTACATTTTTTGTGGGTACATACATGTTATACATAAAAAAACATCCAAACTCTGCTACTACACTACTACTAACCAATATCTGTAAATCACTCAGCAGTCTCATTCGCTACATCTACGTCACCGAGGCAGTCATGAAAATAAAAAGATAACTAAATGGTAAATGATCAAATCATACACATTTCGATAGTACTGATATTGGAATCCATGAAGTTACCTGCCTAGTACCTTTAAGCGTAAGGGAAATCAAGAAGGCATTTATTAGGTTCACAGTTCACTAATATATTTTTAATATTTTAAACTTGAGAGCTACGTTCTTTGCGAGCCTATAAACTTCCCGTTTAGTCCCGTTCAAATTTCACCCACGGCTTGTAGATAGCCCTCTCCTGGGTGGGAACTCCGATGTTCCCGTTGCCATCTCCAACAGATTGGGTGTAAGCGCTTTGGAGCGTGCGCACCCACCACTAGAGTCTGTTTCTGCTATGGTGACAGATAACCTCACCTGTCACCCCCAGGCTTGCGCTTATAGAGGACGGAGATCGTTTTGCGATCGTTGATTGCGTCTGCGGTACCTGGCCCGTTCTCGGGCCTGGCCGCCGTCTCCTTCACAAACATAACTTGCTCGCAGAAAGATACGGCGGAGTTCTACTCTGTTCCGCATCATAACATGGCCGCTATCATGTTACCAAGTGAGAGAACCCCCATGCCAGATATTCTGCCAGCGTATGGAGGGCCGTGTTAACGGTTCTAGCTATTACTCCCTTAATTGTGAAAAATTAAGAAATAAAGAATACAGTTTATTAGTGTTCTTTCGTACGTAGGAACATTGAAACTCCTTTATCAATAACCCAAAATGTCCCACTGCTGAGGTTGGGTCTCCTCTCAGGAGAGTCATACGTCCCCACGCTGGCCAAGCGCGGGTTCGGGACTGGCAAGAATAGGTTGTGGCTACGTAATCTTGCCGTTGGATGTTTTTATGGCAAGATTACGATAACTCGAATGATAACAACCGTGATCGACTGCTTAACCCGACCTCCGAATCACGGAGATGCTCATGGTAACACGCCACCAGCGGTCACCCATCCAGGTACTAATCGCGCCGTCGTTGCTTACCCTCGGTGATTGTTTCTAATCACTGAGTGCAACTGGGCTATGACCGCCTCCGACAATCTCCTCCTTGAAACTCCTTGTACTTTCTTTATAATTTCAAAATTCAAAATCCTATGATCAATAAGGAATTTTATACAGGTGAAACAGGTGGTCTAAATTAGTTTTTTTTAACTGCAACTAAATAATGAATCATAAAAAAGACCTCAGACTAGGGTAGACTTAATTTATTCCAATTTAACCCTACAAGGACACAAGTTTGCGTGTCTTCTTTCTTTTTCTGAAGTCCAGTTTTGTGATCATTTGGAGGGTAAGGCCAAATTGGCCTCGAAGAAGATCGGTGTGTTCAACAGATCGAGACAGTATTGCACTATAGCCCACCGCCTTTTGTTTTATAAGGCGCGGACCGGTTTCAGATGGAATACTGTCTCCATCTTTAGGCGGAGACACCCCAATACCAGCTCCTCCCTTTGGATCGCATTCAACGAAGAGCGACTCGAATCGTCGATTCCGAAGAACTTGGCGCTGCATAGAGATGTGGATTCACTGTGCATCTTCTGTCAGATTTACCATGGGGAGTGCTCCGAGGAATTGTTCGGGCTGGCTCCTGCCGCCTCTTTCCATCTCGCCATCGTCCTTCGCGACAGAAATTTCATCCCCATTATCTAGATGGTTGGCAGTCTACAACTGTGCGCTTTTTAGGGAATTTTCTGCCTCACACAACAAAACTGTGGAAAGAACTATCGCCTGCGATTTTCCCGGACCAATGCGACCTTCAAACCTTCAAGAAAAAAGCGTACTTCTTCCTAAAAGGCTGGCGATTGGAATATATTAACTACATATTTTTTTAGTTCTGAGTTGCGAGGAATAGGCCATTGATGATTTTAAATGCGTAAAAATAAAACAGCACTTTCTGTACTTTAATAAGAGGTCATCATAAAAACCTGGATTTATTTAATTAATGCCAACGTCCTAAAATGTTTCCCATACTTATTTACTCCAGGCATTCGTTCCGAAAATTCTCCAGTCTCAGTAAGAGGTGGCTAATAGACATACGAGAGTGTACAACTAAATGACCAATAATTACCTACCTAACAAGACTTTTGAATCGGTATTTATGTGACATACACAGAACACGCGAAATATCTACAAGGAAAATGATTCAAAGATTTGCAACCAAGGGTTAATTAGTAATATGTAGAAATCTTTAGAGGAGGCCTTTGTCGATAGAAAATCTGTTATTAGAGACATCTACTTGACGATAATCTAAACAGTATATTCGTAATTAACAATTAGAATAATATAAACTTCACACAACATTGTAGGGGGTTGCTCTGGATTTGAAAGGCATTAAATTGAACAAAGCACTTTTGAACTTTATGGCTTGATCACACACACACACACACACACACATATATATATATATATATATNATATATATATATATATATATATATATATTACGCTTTATAATGCCTGGTATCGTTTCTACGAGTGCCTACTAATCGTCTCCGTGTCTCAGCCGTTTTAACCAAAACTTTTACAGACTAATCGGGTCTGTAAGTACCGATCTTCAGTTAGGGTCTTCTTAAAATTAGGTCACTATACACATTGCGAATGTAGAGAATGCAACAATGCGTCATGGTGACCCGCAACGTAACACTACAGAAAGATAGCTGTTGATTAAGTTCTAGATAAAATTTTCAAATAAAAGAGTAAAATTTTGTTGTGTATTTTTAGGCTTTTAAACTATGGGTGAAAGTTTGCATATTATTAAGCTTTAATTTGTAGCTACCACAAACCGCACGTTCTCTCATACTTTGTGTACTCAACGTCCGGATGTTTAAATTATAACGTAAAGCGGGATTTCAAATGAAGCCTTACTAAGAGGTGGTGGCTTTGTGGCTACCTCTCTAACATAAGTTAGGTATTTAATAATGTTATGTGACAAAATTTACTTTATAACCACTGATTACTACACCTCAAAATTCTGTACTAGATTTTACACCCCAAGAGTTGGCTGATAGAAAAGCTTTAGGGCATTAAGACCACAAAAAAATAAGTGAAAAAAAATACCTACCCAAGGCAAACCAGCTCAGAAATGTTGTTTCTGAATCTATAGAGAAAGGAAATCAATTTTGTTTACTACTAACCCCCATCTAGCTAATTGGAATGCTGTCTAACAATAGATTAAAGCAATTAGTAGTTGGTCAAATATTCAAGGCGAAGACGGTGTAGGCGGTAATTAAAGATCAAAGAGACGATGGAAACCATAATAATAAAAGTTTTCTACTGACTGTATCATACACCAAATGAAATAATCTTCAAAGATATTGAGGTGCTCATTGGAAGATCTAAGTTTATATTGTAAGTTTAATAAAATATATTATTTATTTTTTGAGCAATTAAAATTAAATACTTAATGTTTATGAAAATTGGTAAGTTAAGTAAACTTTATTGTCAACCAATATTTACTTATTTGTTGCACCTTATATATATTATCTTAGGGGCAAAACAAATATGTAAATATTGGCTTTATTACTGTAGGCAAATTGTATACCAAAATACATTGTTTTCGACGTTAATTTCATTTTAAATAATATCTAGGTTATGCCACAAATGTTGATTATTTTTTTCTATCACAGAACGCCCTCTAGACCCAAGCTAAGCAGAGCTTGTGTTATGGTATTAGACAACTAGCACAAATACATACATACATTCATACATAGAAAACATTCGAAGTCCGAAACAAATATTTGCGGATCATACAAACATTTGGAACCCGAGACCTCAAGCACAGCAGTCATACGCATTCATTACTGGGTCTAAAGATGTACGGGGGGGTAAGCGCGGTAAGCCCATAATATCGCCGTCACCTGCACGTGGTACACCCTGTTAAATAATGGACGAGGCCCTGGCGACCGACTCATGACGGTATAACCACACAACCACGAGAACCACTATATTCAGTTCTGTTGACAGGTAGCAGCGTCACCAGATAATGATTCTCGCCCCTGCGGCCACCGCCTCAGGTTGAGGCTGGATGTGAAAACTTTCAATTGGAACTCCGAAATCAATTTGCTATATCAGGAACCGTGCAGGACGTAAACGACGCCATGAATAGCCTGGTATATATTATCCGCGAGGTGGGTTATAATCGCTTTCGACTGAAGAGCCCTAGACGTCACCAGTGAGACTCTGGACATTTATAAGAAAAAGATTAGTAACAGTAAATGCTACACTATCTGAGCGACAGGTACAAAATAAACAAATAAAGAGGCTGATAAGACGAGATATTCGCCAAGCAAATATGCGAGCGATCGAGGATTTCCTATTAGTAAATTAATGTTTATTTCATTTAAATTTGTGACAATGTTGTAAAACAGATTAAATAACTAAAACTGACATAAACAAACCCTATTGGGTTTATTTATGAAAGATTCGATTACTCATCTTTCCTAATATCAATCTTAGAAATATTTACTTTGTGTTGAAGAGGCATAACACCTTCACCCAAATCAATTTCATTCAACAATAAAACCTCGCCATTCTTACTTATAAATATTGACTTTTAAAGGATAAAATCATCAAACGATTTTATCAAAAACTGAAGTAAAAACTAACGCGACTGTCGTTTTTTAATGTAAAATATATAATAGAAAAACCAAAGAAAATACGTAACAGGCAAACGCTAGTAAGTATAAAGAGCCGATCTATGCAATTATTTCAATGCAGTTATAATAATGCAGATATCGACATTTAGCTTTGATTGCTAAGCCTTCAAAATGTCAATATCCACAATAAGCTTCAGTGTGGCCTCGTACCTGTTATGACCTAAATACCTTGTTGGAAAATCCATTATGGCGTCATTTTAAGACGTTATAATAGCTTTACAGTAGCGATGAATTTTCTGCTTTTGCAGAATACCTATTTATAATAGTTAATAACGTGCGATGAACAAGTATGTCAGGGGATCGTGGGTAAATGGTAACCGGCTAGGTTTTGCAGGTATGTACATTTTAATGTTACACAATCGCAGCCAGGTAATTCTATTATAGTTAACCAGTTATTAACATATTGACACTCCTCCAGAAACACACAGAGCAGCACACTATCACATAATGAGGTTTTACCGTGGCTGGTTATTTTTAAGGAAGGGTGGTCAATGGAGTCCCTCGCGATATCGAAAGACCAAGACCAAGAAGCAAGCAGAAAAAGCTGGTCTTGCTGGTCTCACTGGATATAGAGGGTGCCTTCGATAGCATATGGTGGCCCGCCATCAAGGTCCGACTGTCTGAGGAAAGTTGCCCGGTCAATAGCAGGCGCCTATTGGACAGTTACTTAGATGATAGATGTGTGAAGCTACGGTACGCCGGGGTGGAATACCGCCGCAACAACCAGAAGGGCTGCGTCCAAGGGTCCATTAGTGCGCTCATACTGTGGAATAACCTCCTAGACCCCCTTCTGAAGGGTCTACACATTGGCATGTCAACCGCGCCCTACTATAAACGACAAGCTGACGTTTAACAACCATGTCGGCTTCGTCTGTAGGATGGCCCTGAATGTCTACAAACAGCTCTCGAGAACAGCAAAAATAAGGTGAGGGCTGCACCCCGAGGTTGTACAGATATTCTTTTTTTTTATGTATAAGCTGCCAAAATGCCTGCCTGCCTGATGGAAAGCATGAGTAGAATCCAAGAGTGGTGGTCACCATCCTCAATGCAAAAAAGAAAATGCAGCATGGTGACCCACACTATGGCGGCCTGGTGAGATGCTTTTTCACGCCCCGCTTAAAGGACCCGGGATCATAATAGGAAGAAAACACGTGTGCTAGTAGTGAGTTCCAGGTTTTGACCGCTCGGCACAGAAAGGAAGCACTGAAGCGATGAGTGCGAGAACGTATGTCTTCCATTTTAAAGCGGCGACTTCTAAGGCCGGCACGTGTTGTTCTATAGAGGAAGGGAGAAGGGGGGATCAATTGGAAGAGCTCTTCAGAACACTCACCTTGGTAAAGGCGATAGAGGACTGCCAAGGAGGCGATATCTCTACGCAACTGTAGAGGCTCAAGGGTCTCGGTGGCTTCGGGACTATCGACAATATGGATTGCTCGCCGCTGCAACTGCTCAAGAGCGTCAAACAGGTACTGGTCGGCACCATCGCAAAGGTGAGAACAGTACTCCACGCACGAGCGAACCTGGGTCCTGTAAAGAAGACACAGATGCCCGGGCGAGAAGAACCGTCTCACCCTGTTTAACACACACACACACTAGCTTCCGTGAGGCCGCTTTAGTGACACTCTCAACGTATTCGCGTGGGTTGAGTTCTCGGCAGATACCCATGCCCAGGATAGCGAGCCTATCTTGTAATGGCACTTCAGTGCACTGAAAAGTGGGAAGGGGAAGAAAAAAAAAAAGAAACCAAAATTTACACCGCAGCAGTAGAACCGGTCATGACATATGCGGCAGCCGCCTATGCTCCCGGCGACGAGAACCTGGGTGTTCACAGGACACTGCAATTAGGAATCGCTCAAAAGATCTGCAAGTCGTACCGAACCGTCTCCCTCAACTCGGCCCTATTACTGGCCGGATTACTACCTTTAGACTTCAGTATCAAGGAGGCAGCCGCCCAATACGAAGCGCACAAAGGGTCAACTCGGCTAGTACTGGGAGACCGAGGAGGCTAGTGCTGGGAGGTAGAGCGTGTGGTGCAATTTGAGGAGCTCCCGCATCCAGCTCTACGTATGGACTTGATGTTCCAGAGTCTGGAGGACCAAAGCCTGGTAGACCAGCACAACTTGCCGTCGCTCCTTATTTTCACCGACGGAAGCAAGCTACCATATGCAGAGCTTCGAGCGAAATCCTCACCCGCAGTACGGGGAGCTGCGGCATCTACAGCGACTCGAGGGCAGCGCTGGAGTCGGTGATGAACCACAGGACCTTGCATCCTCTCGCGACCAAGGTGCGCCGAAACTTCAGCGAGGCCTTGACCCGGGGCAAAGATGTAACTATGTACAGGATCAAGGCCCACGCCGATATTGATGGTAACGAGCGCGCCGACCGACTGGCTAAAGATGCAGTACTTTCGAGTCGAAGAAAGCCCGATTACGACCTGTGTCCTATTTCATTCGTCAAGCGTCAGATTCGCAGCGAATCGCTCGAGGAATGGAATTAATATCGGTAAGGGCCACACCGCCTCCGTCACGAAAGTGTACTTTCCGGACGCGAGAGATGCGTACTGTTTGGTGCAGAAGATTTGATCCCACGCAGATGCTGAAAGGACATGGGAGATTCTCCCAATACTTGCACCGTTTCAAGTGTCGGGAGAGCCCGTCATGTATCTGCGACCCGGCCCAGGAGGATATCGTCCTACACATTATTTTTGAGTGCCCTGTATTCGGGGCACTACGGTTTAAAGCTAAGAAACGTCTTGGGGTACAGCTGAAAAAGGAAGAGGCACAGCTTTTGATCAAAGACTCGGAAAAAGGACCGTATTTTTAAAATTTGCTGAGAAAATTTGCATTAAAATAGTAGACAAAAATAAATGTTAATAATGAACACCAATGGTTTTCCGTTTCCGGCTTTCGAAGTGTCAACATCATAGTGATAACCTCCGATAAAAATTAACCAAAACGAAATAGTTAACGCGATTGCCAGCGGATAGACTCCGTCTTAAACAATATTATAACTGTTGTGAAGTGATTATAAATAATCGGTGGTGGGTGATTACTGGTATCCAGCAAATATTTACAAGTACAAGATCAACGATTCAAGGTTAGAAAACACAAAAATATATGTGGGTACACAAAAATAAACATACGTTACTGAATCTGTCATCTCGAAATTGTTGCCAGTTAAAGAAATCATTTCTACCATTTTCTACCATTACGTTCCTTTTTACGTAGATAAATTTCAAAACATATACAATGGAAGGCCAATTCAAAATATTATTTGAAAAAATGAAAAACGAGATGCAATACCAAAATGCTGAATTAAAAGACTTGATTTATCGAATTAATAATCATTATGGAAGAAAATAAAAACTTAAAGATGAACGTAGAAAAGTTGGAGAAAGAGATAACGTATTTAAAAAGAGTTGAAAGAAGCAACAATATTATAGTACACGGATTAGAAGAAACAGAAAAATCTTCTTATGAACTTGTACAAAACCTTAGGAAAATCTTTAATCAAGATTTAAAGATTAACATAGAACAGTACGAAGTCAACAAAATCCACCGCTTGGGAAACAAAGAGAGAGTGACCAATAAACCAAGGCCGGTATTGTGTTCATTCATAAATAACTGGAAGAAGAATGAAATTATTAAAAACAAAAGGAATCTTAAAACAATCCACGTTAATGAGGACTACTCGAAAGAAGTGTTGGAAAGAAGGAAAGAGTTACAACCAAAGTTGGTTGAAGAGAGGAAAAAGGGTAATACGGCATACTTGAAATATGATAAACTAATAGTTAAAAAGAACAATACCAGTCAAGAGAAAAGGAAAAGAGAAATATCCGTTTCACCCTGTAACTATAACAACCAGCCAAAAAAGCAACAAACTATAAACACAACTAAGTCTAACAGAACTAATGCTTTTGATATAATGAGATCCAGATCTGACTCCTTTCCGACACTCAATACTAAAAGAAATCAATAGCAACTAAAAAGCCGCAAACGGAAACCAAAACCGATCAAAGAACCAACCAACAAAGAAACAACAAAACAGCAAAGTCCCCCAAGCCGACTGGTCCTCGTGGGGGAAAGAGACCACAACCCTCCAACATCAAAAGTTAAAAAGCACCAAAAACCAGTAATATACATAGCATCCTTTAATGCAGATGGGATGACGACATTACATTGACGGCTTGTCAGTAGCTGGAGTCACGTGGAACAGAGTGACACAGGAAAGGAAAGAATGGAAAAGGTTGGAGGAGGCCTTTGTCGATTGGCAAACAGATCTAGGAAAGATAACCAAGCAACAGATGTTAGTTTAAGTAGTTTATCTAGTTTAAGAGTCCAATGTTATTATTTTATAAGAGAAACGCATTGTAATTAATTAAGAGATCTTAATAAAAGGCTATATTATTATATTATTATTATTATTAATGAACACCAAACTTACATAAGAAGAATCTAGAAGAAATGAAAAGCAAGGACACTTGTCATGCAAGAGGTTGACAGTATTTCATTAAAGTAAAGAAAAAAAAAGATATCGAAAGACCAGTCTTTGGTAAAACCTGACCTTTGTCTGAACAAATAATACTGAAATTGTAGTATATATACCTACAGTAATGGCATATGTATATATATTTTTTAAAGAGAATGGATATCCAAAGCCATATATTTAAAAAAAGTTAAATTAGCTTGAGTACACTTTAATAACTCAAAAATCGTACTGTGATTGTCTGTGATTGAGCTCAAAGTTAAACACGACGTTTACAACCCGCTTCCTTTGAAGCATCTTTCATCTTTATGATACTTTTAATTATTTTTGCGCTTAGTTTAGTTCCTCATTTCTGATTAACGTAACCACAGTGTACATTCAGTATCTTAATTATACTTTAAAGTCTTTTTCTGTTTAATTTTTTTAAGTTTTTCTCTAATTAGGGATAAGGATATGATTCGCGGTTTAAAAACTCTCGGTTTAACAATCTCTTTCGTTTAAGCTCACATAAATTATTCGATTTGAAGAAAAGCACTTTGCATTCGTGAAGATTGAACTCAAAATATGAGTTTTGATTTGGTGGACTATTAGATAGAACCCAGTTTTTAGTTTAAAAAAAGTACTTGATTTTGAAAAGTACTTGGCTTTTATGAAATAAATGTATTATACGAAGATAGAATGGTTTCAAAAATGTTCTCAAAGAAAGAGGGCCATGGAGAAGGTTTGCTGTTACTTTATATTGATTTAACAGACCTCACACAAAGTGATTGAAAAATAGAGCCCGTACCATAGTAACCAGATCTAGTATGATAAATGACCAACACGCCAGCGAAGAAGACCCATAATCAACAGTCCCCTGCCGGAGAAGTCTCTCCGTAGAAAGGCACTTAATTTAGGATATAATTTTTCCGTAGTTAATTTTCAGAGATGTCTTACCTAAATACCTAATGTACTTATACTTGTTCTCATAATCCGCTCAGTTTATCTAAAGACACTGAGATCATATCGTACGCCTCTGTAGGATTACTTATTGTTTAAGCTGAATAAGAAGGAAAAGCATTGCTTTTCGTATTACGAATATAATAATGGAAATATTAGTACAATTCAGAGATACAATACTATTAAGAGTTAGCAGATTTGAATTATATGTTAATACTGAATTGTGTTGAAATAAACATTTAAAAAGAGAGGTGCAGAGGTAATGGCTGATAATAACTTACTATGACCTCAAAAATATGCAGCTGAAATGGTTAAATAGTTAAAAATAGTAAAAACCTAAAGCAAAGGGCCATCATGTTTTTGAACTTGAATAAATGCTATTATGATCAAACAACTTGGGCCCTCAGTCCAGATGCGTGCAAAAACGGCATAGCTAGCAATAAAGGCTAGATCTCCGCAAGTACTGTCTCTAGGTTAATCCTTTTGATTTAAAAAATTAGTCAAGATTTACATTTTAATTTAATTTCAATTTTATATCTTACTAGCTTTTGCGCGAGACTTGACTGCGTATTTGTAGGCTATTGCAGCAGAGAATAGTCTATGTCATTCCTCAAGAATTACAGTATCTCCATGCCAAATTTCATTGAAATCGATGTAGCTGAATTACTTTCGCATTTATCAGTATGGATTACGTTTCGCAAAAATTTAAAAACAGGCCTTTGATTCAAATACACACTACAGGATATTCTAATGAGTATGTTGCCTTAGTAAAACACATGGCCCATCTGTCAATAAATCAGTCGTTAATCTCAATATTTTTCTTCATTTACTGTAGGAACCACGAGGTTTAGATTTTTCTTATTATAAACCTGCCTTTTAATACTACCGTAAATTGCCTTAAAACTATGATTAAAATAACCCTCTACATTGGTTTGAAGTCTTACGAGTGGAATTCTATTATACATTCTTGAAAAAGTTATCGTTATAATATTTTTATTACAATATTCGCAACTACAAACCATATTTAGTAACATAAAAATGTAAAACCTCATTATATATTTTTCTGATCGGGATCACCTATAACAGTACAAAGAGCTCTGTGAGTGCGGTCACCACACTGCGTACCTTGTGGACAGTTAGAGCACGTCGCTCCAGCTTCGTAAATAGGAAATCCATCAATATTCCCTGCTGGTCCATAATTACAAAACGTGTAAGCTAAAATTTTGGTTTCTTTTCTTTTTTTTTCATTTATATCCTGACCTAAAATCCCCCTATGCAGCGGTGACTCCTTTAAATTCCCTTTCTCAGTAGTAGCAAAATCTTCAAAACGCGGAATAGACGCTGTTGTCATGTATCTAGTTCTGCGTAATATATTTTCAGTTCTTGATGGCGTCAAAGCTTCATTTGTAGTGTTTTGAACCTCATATTCATTACTTTCCATATTTACTTTTCTTCGTTTTCGAAAGAGAACGCATGAAGGTTTTCTAGCCGTACATAATGCCTGAGAGCAACCGATACGCCAAGTAGAGGCCCAAGCAGCCGCCGAGTACCAATGAGCATTGCATCCGCCAGGAGCGCTACAATTGCTAAGTCTAAATGACCAAACATTTTCAGGCGGCAGTAACCGTGATCCTGAGAACCAAGCACCAACTGCATCTGCTAATAATTGAGCTTCAGTTATTCTACTGACTATGGCTCGTACATCCATGTTTTGAAGAACATTAAACCTTAATGTATTTCTACATTCATCGTGTCGCTTCTGACATTGACGTGCCCACACCTCCGCCATCTGTTCCAATTCATAATCCCAATACATTTTACGCATATTAGTAGCTGGTGGTTGACCGGGCTCCAAGCCCATAGCTATGTTATCTCTGTGCCTATTGTGTAGTAGCATTATTTGGTAACGCATCCACGTTGTCATTCCGGATGCGTAAAGTTTAGGGCTTTGTTTTTTAAGTGCTATGCACATTGTGTGCTGATTCCTTATAGAACAATCTGGATGTACACAATAATTAAAAATATCATACCCCTGTGTTTTGTTACTCTGGCAAAACACATGACTTAAAGTAAAACAACTACAAATTAAATAAATAATAATCATTCCGTAGAAGAAATAAATAGAAAACTTTCTTATTTCAAAGGAAGCACGTGAAAAAGTAGAATGTCAATGTCACTGCTTCGAGAATAAATATATAAAACACTGAAAATGTTTGCCATTTCAAAATATATGATGCTTAAGTTATAAAGAAGATCATATGGTGGCTCTTTGTTGAAAAAAACATTCACAGCTTTTTCTGTGCCCCAATCATTGTGGAGAAAGCTAGAAATCACTATTTTCTGTGAATCTGTTTTAGAAATCGATTTTAGTTAGCTTACATTATTATGAATATTAATATCATATAATAAACCTTAACGTTTTCGAATTTGAATAGCATCAAGTGAAAAGTATACCTACTCTTTCAAATACAAAAAAAAAAGAAATAGGTTCACACTTAAAGGAGTTCTGAGTTAATAGTTATAAAAATAACCACGTAACAAACATACAATACTTTTTGTTACTCATACACACACATTTTTGTAATTCGATAAGTATTTATCCCTAATAAATAAAAGGACATATCTAAAGATGAATGCGAAATTTTATAAGGTTACATATCAAATTGACGTTTTGACGCACTGGCCAATTTGATCTGAAGACTTAAAATATCCTCTTTGGTTGAGAATTCCAAATTCAAAGTTATAAGATTTAAGTTACAGTTGTAAGATATAGTTATAAGAAATACATCTAGTTAGAATATTTAAATTTCGAAAACGATCATTCATTTGTGCTTGTTTCTCCTTACTTTTTTCTTTGGCGTCGCTCATCTCGCACAATGAAAAACTTGAATTATCGCTTTGTTTACAAGTACGATTTCTAACGTGGCAGTATTGCAGAAAGATGCTCGAAAGATTTACGATGTGTATGACAGTGGTGTTGCAAAAGAAATCACGATACGTTTTTGGTTCCAACGTTTTCGTTCTGGATATTTCGACTTTCATAACAAGCTCAATTTAGAGAAATGGAAGTCCCTTCTGAGAGTCCTTTGTCCCTGACACGGGATGAGAGGACATTATGTAAGTAAGTAAGTAACAAGCGCACGCCAACAAGACAACGCTAGACCACACACTGTACAACAGACGGCCGCTAAACTAGACCAGCTCCAATTGTGAAGTCTGCGACATACATCGTACTCCAAAAGGTCACCATTTTTTCGAAATTTGGATAACTTCTTACAAGAAAAAATCTTCAATGTGGTAGTCCAAACCTCCTTCAGACAGTTTAGTGATTCTCGCCCCCATGATTTTTTAGTAAAGGGATGAATGAACTACCTATGAGATAGCAAAAGTGCATAGATAACAATAGTATATAATTTGATAAATTAAATATATTTTACGAAAAAAATGACTTTATATTCCTCCCAAACAAAACACCAATTTCTTATAATGTTATGAAAGAGTTATCCCCTAAATCACTTCAACATGGCATCAGGTACCTACGTGTGAGGTGTATTACTGTGTTATTCGCATTCATCTATTTAGTGAAACAAACCTATATTTAAAGGTTTTTTTTTAATATCACAGAAACCAAACTACGAGTGGCTGGGTTTTCAGGAAGGCAATTTTTTGTTGTTATTGTATATTAATGTTTTATAGTATTAATATTAGTTTAAACACCTCCGAAATTGGACCATCCATGTTTTGTTTCCGAAATCCAACTCTTTGGAATGGTGATCAATTTGTCTCTTAAACAAAAAAGGGCACCAAAGACTAAACGAATACTATAATAGAATAAAAGACAGAATAATCCCTCGCCAAACTATGGAGCCCATATTTTAAAAAAATAAAAAAGAACGTTTATTGTAATACATCGTAATTGTCATTTATTATACAAATTTTTGAATCATTGTTTTTTGAAAGGATATTATTTGCAACGGTTTTCATATTTTATTTTTTACATATATTTTAATAATCAAAGACAAAGATGGCGAACAAAATGGCACAGTTAGTAATTCGAGGACTATTAATACTGTTGATGGGCTTTGGATTTCTCTTGAACTCAGAAAGCGACAATATAAACCGGATTATTCCTTATTTAGGATCAGGAATATACGGCAGCTGTTTCGTTGTGACATTAGGTCGAATGATGGAGGCCGGCCTACAGGTTACTAGTTGTGATGATTTTGTTGAATGCTTCTTTAACATAGTAGGCATAATTTTAAACGTTGTATTCGCCGGCTCTACTTTTCATGAATTCTCACAAAGTCATGGTTTCAAGAGAACTGTTAAAGAAACTTTAATAAACAAAGGAATGATAAGTATTATGGCTGGAGTGCTTTATATGATGGATATTGCCTCGTTACATTGTTGTATCTGAAATTCATTTAAATGTAGATGAAACACACTTTTGTTCTGTTTGAATGTTGTTTTGTGATTGAAATTGAAAATCAGCTTATCAAAAATAGAATGCATAAGTTTGGTTTAATATATCAAGAAAATAAAATAAATATATCAAGCATTTCCTTAAGACGAAACAAGACTTATTTTAAGCTGGAGATCGTCTGAGATGTTAAACTAGAATTATAAAATGTTTAAACTTAATCACGCTAGACTCCTTTTTTCACTTTGTGTTTACTTATCCGTCGCCGGTCGTTGTCCGTACAGTTTAACATATATTTATTCATTTTGATTGGTTAACAAACATCACTAATCAATGGATAGGAATAAATAAGGCACCTGTAGAGTAAGATAGTAATATTATAAAAGAGGTAAAGTTTGTGAGGTTGTAAGAAGAAATGTCAGGAAGTACTTATGCGATTTGAAAAATTCTTACAATATTAGAGTATCACCAATCTACGACAAAAAGGAGCGGAGTATCAATAAAAACATTTGTAAAGATCTTTCTTTTCGTTTTCATGGATTCCATTTCGTGCACAGTTTAAACGCTTAAAGAAAAATAAATGAAAGAGATGTTCCGCTTTAAATTTCCAAAAAACTGTCCGCGACGGTATAGGTCAGTCCCTAAAGATTGGCACACTATACCTTTTTTATTTGGTAATAAATTTATTAACTATTAAAACGACGACGAGGTTGCGTGGGTCATCTAGTTTTATATAATAGAGAATCCCGAGCATTCGACCACCACCGCCCTTAGATACCTGCAACTTAAGTGGTACATGTCCATTGCCGCCCTTTACTTCACGCGCAATTTGCTAACGCAGGTTTTGAGAACCAACAGTTATTTGAAATAAGTGTACACATCCAAACGCGCGCTTTTGGTAAAGGCATGTGATATAACCTAAGACTACTTTTTTAGTTCAGACTAGTTTTGCCGCGCGGTGTTACCCGTGGTTGTTGTTGTAAAATTACAACAATAACCGCGGCGAACTAGTAATAAATTACGTTCGGCTAGTTAAGAAACAACAACATCAGTAGGCTTTCAATGTGTCTGGCAAGGTAAAGAGTCCATTGAAACTGATGGGCCGTTAAGGTAACTTATTTTTAGTAGCCCTTAAGTATTATATTAAAAATCAGGTGCTATAATATAACGTAAATGTTATGCTAAATTATAATGGTTTAGAGATATCTGGCAGTTAGTTGTAACCGCGCAGAGTGGCAATGGATTACGTGGGAGCGATATAGTTGTAATTGTGGCTAAGCTCCGAAAATAAAGATTTGAAAAAAATGGATGACGTATTTTCCATTATTATTCAGAAGAAAAAAAAAAAATAAGCTTTATACTTGAATGATGTTGCTGGTAGCATGATACCCTGAGCGTCTCCGTGAATCGGAGGTCACGTTAAGCGGTCGGTCCCGGTTGTTATCACAGTACAACAGTCGCGAAGCTTAGTTGGAGACTTTCGGGCTGCATATAAGCATCCAACGGCAAGATTATACAGCTGCTGCTTTCCAGCCCGCAACCCGCACTGGGAAAGCGTGATGACGTGTGGCTGTAACCCTCTCCTGATAGGAAATCCGAGCCCAGCAGTGGGACATCATGGGTTGTTGATAATTGAACGAATTAAAAGTATTTTCAATATATATTTACTAATATTACCTATGAAAATAACTATAAATCGAACTATGTAGTCACTAGTTAGTCTTATCTACCTTTCAGCTTTTATAACATAACATACTATGTCTGGCCGTGGTGCACTCTAAAGCTATTATTGTTTAAAATTCTTTATGTAATAACAGATAAATGAATATCTATATCGAAACTAAGAATATTGTCAATAATGTTCAAGTTTTATGATCCCAGAATAACCTATCTAAAAATAATGTAAGATATAATACATGGACTACTATTTGGACTTAAATGAATTAAAAAACTTATTAAGAAAAAGTATAGGCCATAGATACACGTTACTTGTCTTGATGCCAAGACACACACATGTGCGTTTGAACTAAGAGACCATAGTAATATTTTGCATAAAAAATATATATTGTAAGATGTAGAAGTATGTTTAAAGTAATTTTAGAACAAATATGAGAATTTGTAAAAAATATATATTAAAAACTGCAGCCTTTAAAGGATACTTTAAAGGCTGCAGTTTTTAATATATATTTTTCGGATTAGGATTGAGGATACTCAATCCTCACAAACTGTCAGGTCCCTCAGTTCACACACAAAAGATAAATCTTCAAGTGAAAATATATTACCAAATCAATGAAGCTAAGCCAGCCAAGTAAGTAAGTAAGAAAAACTATCAACTTCATTGTTATAAGAATCTTAAATGTTTCTCGTAACTAAACTTTTCAGTATCAACTACTTTATTATAATATCTATATACATTTGTTACGTGAAGCAAGATTTTACTTTTTTGTACCTCTTTTTACCCATCCCATCCTCGTCGCCACTGTTATATATAAGAGCGCGGGACTAGTGAATAAAGCAACGGTTATGTTCACACTGGTTTATTATAGTAAGGTACCGACAAAGGCGACATATACATTTATAGATATACAACAGTATGCGAACGGAGGAATATGAAATTTGGCACAGTTAAAGTTTAGGTGGAGAAAGAATGCAGAAAGCTAAGAAAATAAAAATAAATGAGTAACGGTTGAATTTTGAACACTGGGTTACCACTAGCTTATTTAAATAAAAAATAATCGCGAAATGTTAATAATTTATTTAATATTTTTATTAAGCCACAAGGAAGACAAGGAGATAATTAAATTGCTAGGAAAATAGTACAAACAAAACTACCCATAGAGTAAAATTAAACATTTGTCGATATTATAAAAACTACGAACTGTATTGGAGCAGATAGTAATTAATAAACATATGACTTTCAACAAAAAACTACTGTACTGGCGCCATCTAGTAAGCTTTTCTTTAACTATGCTTGAACTTATTTCTTAATGGTACAGCTCGCGGAGCAAATACAAAGAGACCTTAATAACATTGTTGTATTAAGCAATGGGTGACAATTTGCGGGGGTTAAGGGAGTGTTACTTTCCTTTCTTGCATCTACCAGATACTAGCAAAACTACTTGCATCGTAATTTAAGTAATTATCGGAGAATAAGTGTAGGATGTAAGGGACGTACTCAGAACATTCTTATAAGAGGTTAGTTTGTTTAAGATCGATTTTGTAAGTCATCTTGAAATTTATTACAAAAACGTCATTCATAACGTAAATAATATTGTAAATGTGAAAGTTTGTGTTGTCTTTTTTCTCATAACCCTTTTAAAGACATTGGTAAAAATATTTGGTTTTGTTATGTTTAAATTATTTATTTATTTATCTACAGAAAAAGAACAACATAATAAAAAAATTGTGTTCGTCATTTTATTTGAATTAAATAAAACAATATTTTATTTCATTTACGAATCCGAATGCTTAAATAATTCCAATCTGAGAAAATCAACTACTCTAAAAACTAAATTGAAATGGCCATACCTATGTTTCCACTAATATCTACATCTATTCACTTTTAATAGCGCATAATTTGGGTTTAGTGAATATATTACTTTCTTAAATTGTTTATGACCTTTCTTTGAAACGGTAAAGTCACCATCATAACAATGGGAAGAACAAATCTTAGTGTATTTTGTTGGAGTCCAGTCTGGTCATTATGTAAATGGAACCATTAAAATGAATTTTAAAAAAGCCTTCAAATTATCATAAGTGAAATTTCTTCCTTTTCAAAATTTAAAGTAACTACTTTCAATGCAAGATTAATATAGGCGTTAATTGATAAAATATTTGGATTCTAATCACGACCCCGTTTTTTTTATCTAGTATAGATGACGATAGATGTCGGTCTATTCACAAAATGATTATGTAAAAAACAAAAAAAAATACTTTGATATTAGGTAAATTAGGTAATAATTTAGAACACATGTTCGTATCTAGTTGTGATATATTTTATCAATACTTAACTGTACGGGCCTTTGTATTTTTATTTTCCATTAAACAAAGTTTTACCATCTAGTGGTGAATAAATTGAAGTATATTTGAATAAAGCACTGAGAGATATTTCCACTCCTTTTTTTATTTATTAGTTTAACTATGTCATTTGCAATCTCATCGCTGCAATTGCAACATTTTCACATCAATGTATCGAATTCTATCGTCACCAGTCGATTTGTTTATATGTAAAATATAATAGTTAAAATATCTCTTTTAGTAGGTTTTTTAAATAACATAGATTTGTTTTCAGGAAATAATTTAATATAATTTGACTCGGGGATAAAAGTTTCTGTTGCATGTGGTAATATATATTTAATGTTTTGGCATACTTCCTTACCAAAGTTATTATATATAGCTTTTACTTCTAAAAAACTTAAATACCGCTTAATCAACCGATTTGCAAATTCGACCGGTCAGCGTATTTAATATATCCCATTGTTTCTTTTTATTCATTTTATTGCTATTTATTACATCATAATAATATTGATTTCGAGTCGTTCCTATAAATTATTGAGTTTTGTTTAGCTGTTTATTATACTCCAATCTAAGTACATAATTATTAGTAACTTTTTTCCATTGGTTAAACAGTAGATCTCATTTTTGTGGCACATATTATTAATTTTATTATTTATGCAAAGTTCCTTGTTTCTTTTGCTACTAAGATTATTTTCTTTATATATTTTGATTGTTCATAGCTTTGGTCAAATTTGTTTTTAATATACTTATAAATCTCTTTAGAACATTGTATGTTGTCTACCGAACTCCAATCTATCTCGGTAAGCTTTGTCGTTAGTACATTATAATCAGATATTTGTACGTCTTTTACATCCTCGTGTATCCGCCGGCTCATAACAACACAATCATGCGATGGTATTCCATAACAGTATTGAGCACAGACGAGTAAATCAAAGCCAATGCAATCACAATCAAACTATCAGTAAATCAAAACAACTCCGCGTAATGGATTCATTCCGGTTTTCGATTCTCGTGTAGTCTAATATTCCACTCATCAGGCCACATTCGGCCTTGCTAGTTGTAAAAAATTCTCGTATGTTATTATGCGACTGTAATTCGATGTTTATATTGCCTAATAAGTATAAGTCAGAGTGTTTACAAATGTCCTTACACAATAGTTCCTTTAATTCTTTGACAAAAATGTGTTTTTTTTTTCTAGGCAGCACTCTATAATCCGACAAATTCGATAGTTCGACACTGCCTTGCAAAATGTGTATCAGATTACCGCGGGTTCACTTTATTTCCATAAACAAACATCGTTTTCTTCGAGGAAAATGTTTTGCAAAAAGATGTCTGGGATTGGTTCAGTTAAGGTTTATACGGTGGAGTTGAGCAGAAAACTAAAAAAATAAAAAAAGATGAATTATGGTCGAACATCGACCAATAAAAGACCATGGAAAAGAAGGCCACTTTCCTCATTACTATAATAGACATCAGTCCCCTCTTGCACTTGGCTCGCTCTAACACTCTGCCGTTGGATATAAAGCTAGGCCACGGTATTTTGAACAAAAGAGGACTTTGGACACATTCTTGGGGCTTCTTTTAGAAAGACAGGTAGGAAGATACCAGGTTGACCACCATCAGAGTCTGGACTGGACTAAAGCATCAGCAATAAAAAGAGGCCTCTCATTTTCGCGAGTGATACCGACTGCTGAGCTCTAAACATCGTTATGAAGATGGCGCCACATGATGATGATGATAATGGGTGACATGGATGAAAGTTTTGTATTAGAACTTCATGGTGTGTGTTACCGAAACATAGGTAAACGTCAACCTACTGGTGAGGTCTATATAGTAGTATAGTTGACAATATCGGTAATCAATCACCACGTTTATATACATTCCTTGTTTACAAATGTTTCAAAATTGCTGGAATACATGTGAAACAATCAAATGTATAGTTACATGTATTTTGAAGTGTTGTAAGTGAATCAAGATACAATGAATATTCAGAAAATCGTGCAGATGGTTACTCGTGGGCTTATAGTGCTATTGATGTCTTTAGGCTTGCTGTTCCACTTGGAAAGTGAATTTATGAATTCGATAACTGCTTTCTTGGCATCTGGAGTATTTGGCAGCTGTTTTGTTGTGTCAGTGGGCCTCATGATAGAAGCTGGGCTGCAAATTTATCACAGTGATAACGCAGTAGAATGTTCGTTTTGTGCAGTGGGCATACTATTAAACATTGCGATGTTAACTTCCGCTTTTTATAAATACTCGCAGAGTCAGGATTCCGTTGAGTATCCTTCCGAAAATGAATTCACCAAAGGCCTTATAGGTATCGTCGCTATAGTGATTTATTTGAGTGATATTGTTTTATTGTATGCCTAGCATTGATGATTTGAATCCTATGCCTTGTGTATAAATAGTTATAAAGTATAATATTTTATTAATGGCATAATCATCCTAAGCTTTATAAAATATAACTGTACCTACCATCCTGGTACTTCAAAAGATATGCTTCTATATCTTACTATATATGTTTAAGTATATCTATACTTAATGATTACAAAGTACACCTACTTCATACTATATATCTTAGTACCCATACTTCTAAAATAAATAAATATTAAGCAATGATTGAATAGTAATATAACTTATTAACTTAATGCACATGAGGTACATAAAATGATCCTGAAGACTCCAATTGCGTTTCTTGTTCGTAGTTAAACAAAAACGATGATCAAAAAAAATTTTTTAAGTGTATCTCTCCTTTGTCCAGGGGCGCCGACTCTGTAGGTGCTCGGGGGCTGGAGCACACAAGAGAACTTACAGTGGGTGCCGAGCACCTCCGAGAATAGACACCAAGAAACAGTTCTGTAATCATCTTTTGGGATTGGCGTTTATTTACTACCCGACAAGCTGTTTTGCGCTGTGCTTTTGGAGCACCGATTGAGAGGAAAGGGTCGCGGGTTCGAGTCCCGCACCAACACAATGTTTATGTTTGTTGATGAAACAGATATTTGTGTTGGGTCTGGGTGTTTGTGGTACAATCGTTAATCCTTGTTTCCATAGGACAAGGGAAAACCTTTGATTGGGACCAGGACAATGTATGTGATGTTATCTCAATTTATTATTATTTATTAACGATGCGGGAAACGACTGCCAGTTACTGATGCCGGTATCCGTTATCAAAATATTCGTATTTCGAGGCGCGATGCCGGTGCGAGCGAAACGAAACCTCAAAGCGATGCCGGTGCGAGCGAAACGAAACCTCAAAAGTCCCTCTACTAACTTTCTTCTTCTAGAAAATAAGGAAGTTCATTATAAACTGTCAACTCCTGGGGTATCTTAGAAAGATCATCATCTGCTTAGCGATCGGCAGTACGGCTTACGTAAGGGTCGATCGGCTGGTGATTTTCTACCTTACACAATGCTAGGCCCAGGCGATTAAGAGTAAGGGGTAAGCCTTGGCAGTTTGTACATTGCGAAAGCCTTCGATCGGGTCTAGCACGAAGCACTTCTTTCAAAGCTCCATTCCTATGGACTTTCCAAGAAAATATACGAATGGACTTTTTAGCAGATAGAAGCATAAAGGTCCTAGTCGACGATAAATCTTCTGTTTACATATCTGTGAATGCAAGGCTGTGGGCTTGCACCTACGTCGTTGCACCTCCATGTTAACGACATGCTACAAATTAGTGGCATTCACTGTTACGTAGATGACAGCACGGGCGATACTCTGTACACTGGCCGCGCTAACTTTTCTCGGAAAAACGTCACGGACAGTTGAAAAAAACTTCGTGTATGAAATTGAGACCTATTTAGAAAAAGCCTCAGATTGGATAGACTTAATTTAGTCCAATTCAACCCCACAAAGACACAAACTTGCGAGTTCACCGCTAAAAAACTACTGTGGGTCGTAAGTCCTCGACTTGAAGGCACTCATTTATCTGCCTCAGCCAACATTGGAATACTTGGTGTCGACATATCGAGTGAAGTCCAGGTTCGAGGTCATTTGGAGGGTAAGGCCAGATTGGCCTCGAAGAAGCTTGGCGTGCTCAACAGATCGAAACAGTTTTTCTCGCCGCCCACTGCCTTCTGCTTTATGAGGCACTGGTTTGGCCTGACATGAAATACTGTCGTCATCTTTGGCCGGGAGCACCCCAGTACCAGCTCCTCCCTCTGGACCGCATTCAACGGAGAGCTACTCCAATCGTCGATTGTAAAAAAATTTCAATTCGACTCGACTTTCCGGCGCTGCGCAGATATGAAGCCTCGCTGTGCATATTGTACCGAGGAGAGAAGGAGAGCTGCCAGAAATTGTAAGGGCTGGACTCCGCCGCCTCTTTCCGCCATCGCCCTACGCGACAAGAGTTTCATCCCCATCATCTAGAAGGTTGGCGTACCACACCTGTGCGCCGTTCAAGTATTTTCTGCCTCATACAACAAAATGTGGAATGAAATGTCGCCTGCGGTATCCCAGAGCAATACGACCTTCAAAGTTTCAAGAGAAGAGCGTACTCCTTCTTAAATGGCAGACAACGCGATTGTGACGTCTCTGTCGTTGCATCTGTCCTTACCATCAGGCGATACATGTGCTCGTTTGCCCCCTATTCCATAAAAATAATCATTTTCTGAGGATGTTGTAGAAATAGAGACCTAAGCTCTGTGTAATTATGTTAATTTACAATAAATATTTTGATTGATAATATTGAAAGAAGATGAAAGCAAATGTAAAGATAAGGTCAATGAATCATACGGTCGGTGATGATTTTAAAATCGAGAATAAGCACTGTTGGCATTGATTACGTCCAGGAACTGTTGTCTTATTGACATAACTGTGTTGCAACAAAATGGACTTCATCTCAAGGATTTCCAAATTGCGTTTACATGTATCCCTATATTTTTATTAGTGCAAATCTGTTTATGATCCCTATTTTACCAGAGACAATGACATTAAATAATTAAACAAATAAAGATTCGACAGTTCTAACTTCTACACGTTATCTATAATGTCAGTAACTTGCGTCGGACGAAGTGTTATTTGTCCTTTACAAATAATGTCATTCTAGTTGACCAGTATATCCAAGCAGAGAAATTTTCGGGTGTTTTTCATGTAAAGGTTTAAGATTAAATTATTAAAATGAGCCTACATAAAGCAAGGTAACTAAAATAAACATTTTTGTTAAACTACGTCTTGTCATAATAGCATTCATGTAAAGGTTCTGTTACACATATTGGTTGTTGACATAAAAAAAGGCGTAAACTGTAATAAACTAAATTGTATTGATTGACATAGCGCAATGTCAACACTTTAAAACGGTATAGTGAACTATACATTACTTTTTTATACCATACACTTTTATTTTACACAAGGTTATTGCTTGTGTTTCATTTCATACACAAACGCTTTAATCAACTAACATGCAACGAAAACTATAAATTTGAAAACAAGAATTTATAGATATACTATTTTCTGACAGTAGTTAGTTGACTTTTATTCATTTGCCCAATACATATGCCATTAAAAAATCAGTTACATCTTTTCGCTACGATGATCCTTGAAAATTATCAAAAGAGTTATTGAATTATTTGATCGTAATAACGATCAAATAATTTATCAAACCAGTGATTCCTCCAGTAGTATAGCTAGTATTAGTTTGATTTTAGCTAAGTTGTTAAAACTCTGTGCAAAACAAAAATTTCATGTTGGCGGACATGGCAATCAAATTGTTTTAAGTGTTCAGAGTAGTCAAAATATAATACCTAGTAGTTGTCAGTATTGTGTTAACTGATAAATTCATGTTAATATTGTCAATGGTATTTATGGCAGCAAACTAGTCAAAAGTATCTTTAATTTATATTTATGATTTTGAATACCTACTTTGAAATTTCAAAACAATTGAATGCAGACTGTGCAACATTAAAATTTTCTGCTATTAGTACTATCTAGCATTATAGTTGTATAATGGGGGAAAACTAACTAACCAAATTTGTATATTTTTTTTCTAATACTCATTCTTCTTATCATTCTGAGACTAACAAATTTGAACATTCAATTTCAACAAACAAGAAGAAAATTAACTACCATTACTGAAATACATAACTTTACAGAAAAACACAAACATAGAGAACTTTAGTATAATGTAAAATAAATAGCTTCAGCTGAAGAATGAATACACTTTCTTTTCATTGTGATCTTTCAGGATAAAAGCTTATGAAGAACTACTTGAAGAAGATGTTATCAATATAGAGAAGCTTAGAAAACTTGCATTCAATGGTAAATAAAAAATTTGCATTATTCACCACCCTTGTTCATCTAAGTGCATGTTATTCCTAGTAAATTTGCTGTATTAGTTTGATCCTTAAACAATAAATGCACTGGTCATCACCTGATATGATCCTGTGAGAATGTGGAAGTTGTTGAATACAAATTTGATAAATATTCTTTGTTTGAAATGTTTAAACTCAATACTACAGTATAAATTTACTCACAGGAGCCTTCACATAAAACATTAATTGATCGAAGGACTTTCATTAACATCTCGTTGCCATAATAGGTTTATATTGTGATTACATAAGTTTTGTCTGTAAACAGGCATTCCAGATGATAAAGGCTTAAGGTCTCTAGTGTGGAAGATACTGTTGTTATACTTGCCTCATAAGAAGGGTGAATGGCAGGCTACACTCATGGAAAAAAGACAACACTACAAACAATACATAGGTAATCTATTTTTATATATATATTACATTTATATATATGAAGCAACATTGCGTAAATTACCATTTATAACTCAGGAATGGCTGGTCAACTTATTTATAATTTTTGTGTCTTTGGATCAGTCTTCATCCAGAATAAGATAAGTATTAAAATATGACATGCATCAACAAAAAATACATTGTTTAAAAAACACAATCTGCTCATTCATTGACTGTTAGGCGGAACAAAGTTTGCCAGGTCACCTTAGTTAATACAAATAATTTCTTTAAAAACTTGTAGAATGTGCGAATGTTAATTATGTTAAACTTAAGTATTACAACACAAAAAAATATTACAATACTGTTAATAAAATATTATAATAAACATGCCTATCTTAATTTAAAGTACAGAAATTATTTTTTTCCTTTCTATAGAAATGTCTGGAAATGGGCAGCATTCATTGTTATTTTAAATTTATGTTGCCTATATTTTTTCGCGCCAATATTACCTTCAAGTGTTGACTGACTGCAGGCATAGATGAGTGGCAGTAAGAAATTTCCAACAGACCATTTACCTGTTTGTGTAAAAAATAAACGTGTACTGACCTATATCATATAATAATATATATGTTTATTGTACCAGATCAGTAACAAAGTTAACTTAAACAGACAAAATTAAAATAGGGAAGTACAATTTTCGGCCTTATCACCCAATCTACAATCATATTTATATTCAATCCCTTTTATTACTCTTAATAATCATTCACATAACTAATAAATATCTAAAAAAAGTATATGTAAAATTTTAATCCTAGAACGGATCAGAATACAATAAAAGCACAGTGAGCGAGAATGATTTAACATTATTTGCCTAATAGTCTATAATTGGGCAACGATATTATCGTCGGTTATTAAACTATCGATAGCTTTACAATCAATATTTTTACAAACTATCGATAATATTGATAGTTTTTGATTTATTACAACGAAACAATCGATAATATCGATAGGATCGATAGTATTAGTTTAAAAGAACCAATACTATCGATACCGTCAATAGTGTTTTCATGTAATAGTATCGATCCTATTGTTGCTACCAATCAATTGTATTAGTCAATTTGTGGTATCGATAATATCGATTGTATCAATACTATCGATAGTACTATCGATATTGGAAGTAGTTTTCGAGGTCATCTGCTGATAGCGAAACTATCGATAGTTGGGCAACTCTATTAGGAAGGTAGTACCAACTAAATCGCGCCGGCCCGTTCCTACGGAAATCAGCGTGACTACTATGTACACACATCTCACAACTAAGCCACTTTTTAGAAGCTCGAACGCCCGTTTTTTTATCACAATTTTCCGGTATACTTTTGCAAAGTTATCTATTTTCTCATATTTAAAACACAATCAATCATAATCTCTCGCGAAATTCGCTTTTTTTTAAGGATATGTTAAATGTCAATGTAGTCATGACCAAACGGCCAGCGTTCAACCAGCGTTCAAGTGCAAGTGATTAAACAATCACTTGCACTTGAACGCTGGTTTAAAACATCTTTTGTTGAAACCTGAAATTTTCAAAATATCCTGTTGGAGGTACTGCCTGCCCTTGTGGGCCCCCATATATAAAGCCCTGGATATATGTATTTTAAAATGAGTACAGATGCTCTTCGCAAAATATTCCCAGTACAAAGGAGGAAAACAGTGCTATTTGTATTAATATTAGCATAAGTTATCAACCTGAGTATATGTTTGTTATTTCTTAACGGTAAAAACATATTTAACTTAAGGAAAATGGCAACCACAGTTAATAAAATGTGTTACAAACAGGTTGAAATAACGGTCAAAGTAAGTGTAGAAATAAACTGAATGCTCGTTATTTACTAAATACCAGCGATTTGATGATATACCTAGGATTATACTAGGAATTAAAAAACATATTTCGGCACTCCCAAGGGAATCAAAAGTGATCCCGTTGCCCTAGAATTATGTAATTTGACTTATAACATCGTTATAGATCACAAATACAGAGAAAAACATGAAACTATACATTTGGAATTAAGTCTCCTTGTCTCTGAAGTCTGAGAAACGAAAAATCTAGAAAAATATAGGAATGTAAAAAATAGTAGATTTTTTATATACTGTAATTAAACACAATCCTAAATAAATTTCTCCCTGCTTACATGTCTTGTGCCGAGCAGTACCTAGTGTACGAGTACATATTATAGTCTAAAATCCCACTGCTCGATTTAGCAGGTAACTGTTTTTTTGATGAAATTAATTTTAAATAAAAGTTGAGGAATTATTAAATGGATAAGTGATAAAAATGATCTACAATTACCTTTAATTAATTTTTGTATAATTAATTTGGTAACATAAATTGCACCTATATGTATTTTTAATAAATATTCATCAACAACCCGTAACGTCCCGCAGCTGGGCTGGGGTCCCCTCTCAGGAGAGGGTTAAGGCCATACGTCCCTACGCTGGCCAAGTATGGGTTGGGGACTAGACTAGACTAATAAGTATTACGTAATTTAAAAGAAAATTATGTAAAGAATAAAAAAAAATGGTTGCCAGCTCTCAGTCAGCCGTAAACGCAAGGGTTGCCCGGTGTAAATAGGTATATTTTTGATTATTTATTAAATTCATCTGTTTATTTTTCATTTTTAATATAAAATTAAAGTTTTAATATTCTGTTTGCAATAATCCATAGTTGCCAGTGGAAAAATAGCCGCAAGCAGAGGCTACCATGCTTTGAATCAAACTCAGTTGTGTATAGGATATAAATTCAGACCTCAAAACTTTTAACTGCAAGTTTTGTCAATTGCCTATACCTGTTATATTAAATAATTAGTATCATAATTTGTATTTCAGATGAAATTATAGTATCGCCTGGTGGACCCAGTGACCATCCTTTGAACATTAGCCCAGACAGCTCTTGGAGTACTTATTTTAAGGACAATGAAGTTCTGTTACAAATTGACAAAGATGTACGGAGACTTTGTCCTGATATATCTTTTTTTCAATCTGCTACTGAGTTTCCTTGTGCAGAGGTAAGTATCTCAATATGACATGATTATTTTATATACATAATATTAAAAAAATTACGAAACAAGTAATACTATACATTGATTGTGTTAGGTGAGGTCTAACTATGGTAAGTAATAAATAATACTTCTAAATTTTCAAAATACTATTATTGTTATAATATTTCGTATTTCATTAATTTAACAACTTTATACAAGGTAGCAACTTTATAATTGCATTCAGTGAGTACTTGTTTAGACATATTTGGACGTTTTAAATTTTTTGCAAATGTTATTTTCTAGAATTTAATGATAAACTACGCAACTTCGTTTGCGTCTCTTTTCAATAATGCTCGGCTCCTATCGGTATAAGCGTGATGTTAACTATCCTATCTTCGGTATACCAGCCTTAAATGAATAACTTAAGGCGCAGACATATTTAAGGAGACTTCAAAAATGTTTTTGAACATCAAAAGGGGAGTGTACAGCTAATTACCTTTTATCCCGGGGTTGAAAAAAAAGGATGCTCACATATAATGAGCATTATTTGGTACGATTGGTATAAGATAAGATCGTCCTTTTTAGATCGCTTTTATATGTTATTTTTGTGAAATAAATAATACTTGATCATTCAGGATATAATACGTCTATAGAAATTAATAAAATTGTAGTGTCTGTCAGTATAGTCCGTTCGTTTAGATAGTGTCAGTACACGAACGCAATTGTGGTTATTGTTGTAAAATACGAATTTATATTTAATTACGTACTTTATTTTGTTTCATCTTATTTTGTCTAATTTTAACTTGATTCTTTTAATTCACTTGATTGTTGATTTCATTTACATAATTGTTAATTTAATTTGCTTGAGTATTAATTATTTTTTATTTTATTAGATTTATTTGTTTTAGTTGATTTGATTGAATTATTTGATCGATTTGATTTATATGATTTGTTTGATTTATTTAATTTGATTTTAATTTATTTGTTTTTGGTTCATTGTTTTTAATCTGCCTTTTGTGGGACAGAAGAGATATGGTTTATAATGGTGTGTTTAGTCTATTGCGATAACATATGATATTAATTTTGTATTGTTATTTAATGACCTGGTATATATGTTTTTTTTTTTAATTTCTTTTTGTTTTTGGTAATAGTTCTCTCTCCTTTGAACCGTACCTCATAGCATGCTATATTTACCTCGAATTAGACAAACAATTGGAGAGACATTTATAAAATTGTAGTGACTGTTGCTGATTCTCTTGTAGTTGTTGAAGGTAGGTTACAACAACACATTGTGTATGCGGAGGTAAAAATAATAATTCCAACTTACGGATTGGTATTGTTATTTAAGTTACACTAAGATATCTTGAAAAAATAAATATATTAATTCATGCAACGGTGTAAACTGACAAATCATACTTATGGGTACTTACTTTGTATTCGTAGCGGCTTCGCTTTGACAATAAGCCGCATGTGTGACGGCGCAGCGCGATCAAAGCGACCGTATCTAACCGAATAGACTTTATACGATACTTCATTTTTCTTATTGTCTGTTTGTAATTTCAAATTAACAGCTTTTCACTAAATACATATGAGTGGTACGGCTCTGGAATGCGCTCCCACTCGAAATCAGGATGGCCACAAACCGTTTTATATTTGAAAAGAAGGTGCATGAGCTCTTTAACGAAATGGCAGATACTACTAACCGATAATTGGAATATATTCAAGTATATACTAATATAGTATATATAGTATATATTGGAATATATACTAATATAGCTGTGTGTGTGTATTTAAGACATATGTATCCTATATATGTTTATGTATGTTTAAGTATTTCTTTCATTCTTTTGTATATTGTTTGCAGTTAGTTTCATACGGAAACCTACATAGGTTTTTAAACTGTGCACATGCACCACCTATGTGTAAGGTATACAAGATTTCTACACAACCCTAATGTTGACTGGAAGAGAATGCCTTGGGCATTAAATCCGACATTGTACAAAAGTGCATAAAGTTTAAAAATAAATAAAATAAAAATAAATAAATATGAAAGTACATACGATACTCCATTTTTTTGTGTGTCTATTTGTCCCGGAAAATCTCTAAGACAGTGGATTTCGACGGGACTTGCGTTGGCAGGTAGCTGTTATATAAGGAGTAATTTAGGCTACTTTTGTTTGGACTAGCTTCACCCCGCTTCATAAGCAATGGTCGACGGTTAATAACAGTAGCTGCTGATGGTTTATCAGTGCAGAAATCGAAAACCGACAGCAGTATTATAAAAGAAAAACTATCTTGTTGAATGTTTGTTTCAGATAGTGAATAGTAATGGTGTGAAGCGATTGCATAAGAGAGTGGAGCAATCAGTTTTGAAGTATTCTACGTTGGAAAGGAGGGGTCTCGGAGTTGCCAAGGTAATTATCAATTACATACTATACCACAGTACCATGGTCATCAAGGACAGTAAGTCAGAAAAGGCGTTCCCGAGAAAAGAATGAATTTATTTTTCTCACCGTACTTACTGCTCTTTATCTAACAAGATAATGCACTCCTACTTTACGTACACGTATAAAGCCTAGATAAGGAGATTTTACATTTCAAGTAATACATACTATACCACACAATAATACATTCAAATAAGCAGTAAAAAGGATAATAATAATAAATAAATATTTCGTACATCTAATACACAACACCATCTAGTCCTAAGCTAAGCAGAGCTTGTGTTATGAATACAACTGACATCAATTCATAGATACTTTTTTTATTTTATAAATATATACTTATTATACATAGAAAACACCAAAACAACGAAAAAAATATTTTTAGGTCATATAATGATTTGGAAAAGCGGCCCTAAGTGAAATAAAAATCTCCTAAATAATTCAATTTTAATGTAATATTAATTTAAAATTTTTGGATATCTTTGACCTAATACCTTTATTATCTTGATATTATATGCACTCTTTCGAAAGACTTTTGAGAAAAGACCTAGATAAGCTTTCCTGTACTTGATAACCAAGCTATTGATAAACGTATTTATATGGTTCTAAATAGTCGCTAGAGGTCCTTTTAAGGTTGAGCGCTGGATTTAAAATCACGACGTTTTAGGGACAGCGCCGTAAAAAATATCAACAAACATACAACCGTGGGAGTCCCACGCTTCGGCATGAATGGGCCGGCTCGACCGGAGCGATACCACGGCCTCACAGAAAACCGGTGTGAAACAGCGCTTACGCTGTGTTTCATCGAGTGAGTGAGGATACCGGAGACCCATACCCCAATCCTCCCCCTGTCCCCCTCCCCTTCCCCCAAAGGCCGGCAGCGCACTTGTGACACCTCTGGTGTTACGGGTGTCCATGGCCGGCGGTAATCGCTTACCATCAGGCGATACGTCTGCTCTATTGCCCTTATACCATAAAAATAAATACAAAAAAAATCCGACGAATTGAGAACCTCCTCCTTTCTTTAATGCAGTTAAAAAGAGATTTTAAACTAACAGATTATTTAGGTGTTAGTGTGATTGATGCAAAGTTCGCCTGGTCATTTAATATCTTATATGTCATTAGATCATGTATATATGTTGCGGTTTCAGCTGAGCAACGAAATCCGCCGGTCAGACAGTGTAAACAGTGGTGACTACGCACCTCTGAACGAAGGATGCGAAGCGCATTGGGAGGTCGTTGAACGCATGCTGTTCCTCTACGCTAAGCTCAACCCTGGCCAGGGCTACGTGCAGGGCATGAACGAGATCATCGGCCCCATATACCACACCTTTGCTATAGACCCCGATAAAGACTACCGAAGTTAGTATAATAGCTTAGGTAATAATTATGTTTACGGGAATGATGTTATGTATGTATGTACTTAATGCCTATCGTAAAATGCGTTTCTCTTAAACATAATATTTTATCTATTCATCTATTTATTGATTACTATCAAATGTCACGTTTGGATAGTCCTCTGATTATTTGTAGTAATAGCATGCGATTTACATGTATTATATATATATATTTATTCACTAAGCGATTTGTTGATATTGTCGATTTCATAATTGATCGATATATTGATTTATCGGTTGATCAATGTATTAGTTTCATTGATATATTGACCGATCAATAAATGCATTCATTGATCGATCCATAAATTGATTTCTCGATTTATTGGTCGATTGATTGATCAATCAATCAATGTATGGTTTTTTTAATTATCGATTTAAAGGTGGATAAATGTATTGTTTTATCGATTTCATCGATAACTTGGTTGATATATGTATTGATCTTCTTGATTTATCTGGTATGCACACCCATTACAGGTACACACAACATTCGCCATACGAGAATTGTTAGTAGTAAAAGATTAATAACAAAAATCGAATGAATCTTAATTCTACTTAAACCTAGATTACACAGACAATATTCTAAAGTTTGTTGAGGTATTGATTTATAGTACGTATTGAGTTTACGTGTATTGTAAGATTATAAGATGTATATGTAGAGTATTAGTATGTAATGATTTTTGTTGACAGAGCATGCCGAAGCAGACTGTTTTTTCTGTTTCACAAATCTTATGGCTGAAATACGAGACTTTTTCATACGCACTTTGGACGAATCAGACAGTGGCATCAATTATGTTATGGGGAAACTCGCCGATATCGTTAAGAAAAACGATCCAGCTGTTTTTAATTTATTGGAAAGTCAAGAATTACGACCTCAATATTACAGTTTTAGGTGAGTGCGTCCACTTTAATATAACCATAAAAAAGGTTTTTCATAAAAAAGTAACTACTATTCTGTACCATATCATCCTCAGATTTCGTAGATAGACAATATTTCTATGATAACTAAAATGTATTTTTCAGGTGGTTGACTTTGCTGCTCTCTCAAGAATTCTCATTACCAGATGTCGAAAGAATTTGGGATTCAATGTTTGCTGATGCACAACGATTCGACTTTCTATTATACATCTGCTGCGCGATGATATTGTAAGTATTTTAAATCTTCTTCTCAATCGCTTCACTCTTGGGAGAGCGTTCGTGGTCACGTAGTGCTGTCTACACTGGTGATAGAGGCGGACAAAGCCCCTCGTACAATTTCCAGACAGACACACGGCATCCGATTGTGACCTTCACCTGGTCGATCCAGTATTTTAAATAGACAACTAATAAACAATAGTGGATAAACGTTCAGATTTTTTTCTTCTTTAAATTTGTAGGTGGAAATGAAAGCGAATTTTGTAAA
The DNA here is from genome assembly GCA_003709505.1 of Hyphantria cunea. Lineage (NCBI taxonomy): Eukaryota > Metazoa > Arthropoda > Insecta > Lepidoptera > Erebidae > Hyphantria > Hyphantria cunea. Next base: position 318,962 of record PKRV01000042.1, read on the forward strand.
ATTTCGACCTTGTTTAATTTCATTGACCGGTATAACTTGATGCGTAATTCTCTAGACTTCTATCATGAGAGGTGAAAATTATGTACCTAACTCCTTAATCATCACATACACTTTGAATCTCAAGTGTATTAAATTATTTTCTGCATTGACAGGTTAGTCAGAAACGAGTTGCTGTCTGGTGACTTCGCTTTTAATGTTAAGTTACTTCAAAACTTCCCACCGATGGATGTCTCATTGATATTAAATAAAGCTCTCGAAATATCCTTAAATAGATAAGCGTCTTAATATTTTTATACTCTCTTTTAACTGTTTTCCTTCTTATCTATATACATTCTTACTGTGCATTTATATACAGTTGATGCCGATGTTTAATGTTAAAAGACATTTTGATGTAATTTTTGGAAAATCTATTTTCCACTCTGTGTATCCGAGAAATTTATGTAACTTGACTTAAGTAGTAATTGTAAGGCCTAATGTATGTTGCTACCAATTTACTCCCGAATTACTAAAAATCAATTATTAGTACTTTAAGTACATACATACATACGTAAGCTATAGGTTAAAACAAATTTCACATAAGCCATAGCAATAGTTACCTCTTCCCTTCAGCTATTTCCTTGCGGATGTTACTGAAAACGGTTACATATGCGTCCTTATCTCAAATTATTAAAAGTATAGGGGAAATAAATATAAAACAGATATTTATTATTTTTACGGTATTCGTGTTACGTCATTATCTAATTTAACAGACGTCGATACCGCTTATTGTCCTGTTTGATCATTTATTGTTATATAATTACAACTAAAATCATATTTTTATATTAATATGTGATTTTTTTTTAAACAAATTTGCCTTGTTCACTTTTAAAGTTATTCTAAAACGATTGTTATACTTTTTGAATAATGCCTTCCTACCCTCGGGTGTTAAACATCTGCAAATAACAGAATCGAATCTAGTACCACTTATCAAGTGAATGAGACATTTATGCAACTTCAACTGTACCCTAGCAAGATCTATTCTATATCAATTCTAGCTATTAAAAACCATACTAATATTTTCATACTTCGATATGTTCAAAAGTAACTGTCTATCTGTCTGTTACGCTTTAACGGCTAAACCGCTTAACTGATTTGGATGGATTTGGGTATAGATAGGTATAAATTCGACCTTGGAGGGCGTAGGCTATTATTTGTCGCGATAACCTAAATCTACGCGGTCGGAGCCGCGGGCATTAGCTAATCTTTAATAGTTCATTCAAGCTGGTAGTTGTTTGAACTAGTGATGCGTTAGTTCATGATTAATTTTTATAGTTAATGTGAGTGCGTGTTCTTCAAGGTTAAGTTTTGGTTGTTGACGTTCAAGAGGAAATTGCATCCCAATGCAAGTCGAAAAAGTCTGGGGCATTTTTACTTGTAATTGTTAAACAATTATTGGTGCCATCATAAGGATAGTTGAAAAACACAACAGTTAATAATATTAATTCACTTCGTTATAAATTTAACCAAATATATTTATTTTTCTTAGAGATTTCTTAGAGATGATAATAATAATCAGCACATCTCTAACATGAACTCCGTTATACACATACTTTTTTCTTTTGCTCTTGACAACCATTACAAAACAAACATTGCGTTTTTTCATTTAAACACACAAACACTTGCTGTTTTAAATTAAACAATGAGTACCTACCGAAGTTTAGATAGTTTTTTTTTCAAATGAGGAATGTATAATGCTCATATTAATAGTGTTTGTTATACTGTTATTTTTATTTAAGAACTTGGCCCATTTGGTATGGGACTTATCTTACTGAGTGTTTATATTTAATTTGTATTGTCTTTATTGTCTTATGTATTGAATTACAATAAAATTGTTTTTTTTTATTTTCGTCTATTATTTGAATTTCCTTGCAGTTATAATAAAAAATACAACAGTTCGCCTTTAAAGATTTAATATAAATAATTAAAATGTAATCAATTTGTACATATTCATTGACAATAATAATAGAAAGTAAAGATTTTATACAAATATAATGTCATTTTAGGTCTGTATTACAAATAGCGGCTATGTATATATATATATATACATATTTAAATGGAAAATAATAAGATATTCCACATTTACATAGACTCGTGTAATAAGTAGAAATACGTCGCATAAAGCTCGTATTTCTTTTTTCTGAGAATTCAGTTGGTCACATGTAGAACACTTGTTACAAATATGGAACCTTAATGCCAGTATTTTACTTAGAAATAAAAAACTTTATTAAGGAACATACTTTCGTCAATTGGAATTCTAAAAGATTATATTAGGTACGAAAATGTTATATAATGACTACATACATATAATTACATTATTACTCGAAAACGTACGAGAGATAACATTGAGAGACGTGTTTGTCACATATATTTAGCAATACTGTTTGTTATACCGTTCACCAAGCTCTTACCCGACCTGGCTCCTCTTTATAACCTCAATGTTACAGCATCTTAAAACACAGGTTCGCTTAATCAAAAAATAATTATTTATAATGACTGATGCAAACAAATAGATATTCATAATCATTTTATTGCCAGTAAAATATGAATGAAAGATATTTTTAGTTAGACACTAATTTCTGGAATATAGATCACATCAAAACAATGTTCGACGCTCAGTAAACACGCCAGGAGCCTATTGAAGCCCCACCGCACGTAGAACAATGTTATTACTCCCGCACAAGTTACAAATACAGGAATATATTAAGAACATAATTTTGTGCCCGTATAAACGCACTTAAAGTATGAAAAAATAACAAGATGTTCACTAGCACTAATTGAATTATTAGATTAAAATTTGGGGCTGAATGGAAAAGCCTCCGCATATTATAAAATGAAATTTAAAAATGGAGTCTCATGCATAATTTCAATTACCATATGAGCCACCTGTAGCTTGGCCTTACAAGATAATTGTAAGCATCTATTAAACTAGTGCACATATAGCTTGTTAATTCTTCAATGGAAACAATGAACTATTACACCGACACTATGATTACGACACAATCAAGCTGTTTCATTGCGATAATAAGATAAAGTGATGTTTGCCAAGCCATACATAGGTGGAGGAATATGACATTATTTGAATTATCGTAAATCCTTCTCAATAACCTCGCAGGTGATTTCGTTACGTAAATAAGTTATGGTTCACCACTAATTTGAAATATTTAAGAATAAAACCTTCAATACAACAGTGAAGACATTTCTGGCTGCAAGTGTGTAGAACAATACACACATATTGTGAAATGTTCTAATTAAAATTTTTAGATCGAAAAGTATTTAGCCATTATGCAATAAGTGTAACTTGTAAAGGCTGTAAGCAAAGTCCAACACATCTGTGAAAACTTTCTGCTGTGCACAACGAATTCACCTCCGGGGATTGTTTAATGGCGCTGGTACTACAACATTCACTAGCAATCTTCGAGAGCATCCATAAGCTTCACCTATAAAATACGAAACCTAAACAAAGTCAAAAATAATTATCTGTTGAATAACGAAGATTATAACGCAGATATCCTATGTCCTCACTAATTACGTCTAGTTACCTTATAAAGTCTATTCCTTTTGAAACCTATCGATTTTATACACATTACCAACTATAACCTTGGTTGAACACTATCCTGCTGTTTCTTTATCGTAATTTATAATACAAATCGTTTTAATTTCGTTATTTTTTGGTTTATAAAGACAAAATAAACAATCATAATAATAGTAATTCTATTAAACCTATATCTTAGCAGAAAATGGCTCATTAATCAAACCCGTCATGAACACAAACGACTCCGTTACACTTTCCTCAAGATAGAACAATAGACAATCGAAACCAGTTAGGTTTAAATCGTGCGTAGTGTTAGCTTGGAACTTTCCCACTGTCTAGTTAACCAAGACGCTGCCAAGGAGCAAACAAACACAGTCTTGTTGATTCTGTATAACTTTAGGTAGGCGCAATGAAAATTTTTATCATAAATTTTTATAGCCACAATATCGTTTAAAAAAAGGTTGTGTTACTAGTGGACGTAAGCGTGGAATTATGTGGCAGGCTACTTCAATAATATTACAGTCACTGTTATAACATTTACCTACACTTTAATTATAGGCATACAGTAAGGACCTCTACACACGAACTCTATTGTCGTAACCACCACACATTGGCTCTGCTTTGATACTATATCAATATATGTATAATGATTATGAATTCCCAATAGTATTCGTAAATATTTTGGAAACATGGCAAAAACATCTGTTCAAATATGTATTACAAACAAATGATATCATCTATGCTTGATTATTAATTTGATAGTTTATAATACTTTTTTATAAATAAACATATAAAAATATACATTAAAATTATGTATTTTAATATTATTCAACACAGATTCAACTCTTAAAGTAACAGTTTTAAATAAATTATTACTTTTCAATGCTATATTTCTCTATATATATGTCCATGGTGATTAAAATGAGCAAAATTTAAAATAACATCTCAGCTGCTTTATTTTGATATAAGAGCTTTTATCTCGATGGAACTCTTTTAAATTTCTGTGAGATTCTCTACAAATAATCAAAACATTCTGCGTCCTTTGCACGGAGTGCGCACGTCGTCTTTGAAGTAAGAAATAATTATTTTAAATAGTCTGACAACTATTCAACAACTCGAACTAAAATTTCCTCAGACTAGCTAAACAAAATAAATACTTTCATTTTTGTACCCTAACACAATGTGATAAAAACTTAGAACATAAAATTATCAAAAACATTAAAAGATAACAGATACGATAACGGCTAGCTTCACAGTACGTAGGTCTCGATCGGACGTTGTGAAACTAACACGACAATATTTAAAAGTTACACAAAAATAGCTGCCTTACTCGTGTTAATTTTGTAAATAGTAGGTACAATCGACTTAGTGTTGTAAATAAATAGTACCTATGATTTTAGTAATAATTCAATGAACATAACATGTTATGAAATGAAATACTTAGCACCAAGTAAACACCAAGGTTGGGTAGTACGCTGTCATGAAGCATAGCGTGTTACTGGTGAAGACGGATCACGTCAACCCCAGCAGATACCGTAGAAGCTCACTGTCCACAAGGATACGATTACATCGAGGGACTGCTCGCATTCGCACACTTGTGAGTTATCACATCATACATTATATAGTCACATACTATATTTCATCTCTCGGATACTGAAGCCTCGTACAAGACGTTACAGGTATTTACTGGGTATGACTTGCAACTAATTGTGAAATGAGATGAGGATTTACTGAATAACGCAGCACTTGCATTTGGGCTTCTTGCGAATTGTCACATGCTCAGGTTGTTGCGGCTCCTGTGGCGGTGCGCGCTGTACTTCCACATGACCAGCCCGCACTTCTGCCACTGAACCATTCTTGGTGCCGTTCGTCACTTTTGGAGTAGTTTGCTGCACTGGGCTTGCTACCTTCGTCTGCGGCGATGATTGAGGATTAGCCTAAAAAATATTCAATGCTTATTAAAATGAACAAACTACGTAATATGCTCAAAAGCTGATTTGGGGCTCAGATGCATCAGCTGGCGTCATGGCCTCGATTTCCGCTTGTCCATTTTAGTGTTGATTAATTATATCACTAATGTTCAAATTACAGTAATCTTAGGAGCTCGTTAGTCGCGCTTACTTTAATTAATTTAATTAATGCGGTGTACTACATATAAGTATTTTTTACTACCAGTTTATATTACTACTATTACAAGCAGTAATATGAGGAATTAGAACAAATTACTGTGCGCTTTGTCTCTTAACCCTTGCTCATAGTGCCTCTCCCTCTTCCGCGGCAAAGTCGCGGCGTCGGCGCTCCGCGGTATAATGCGATTATGAATTGTAATCACGTAAAAACACTCCCTATAGTTCATCGACTGAACGGAAAATATCGTTATGGAAATATTTCGCATTTAGTAGTTTAAATTGATGTAAAATTTCAAGGTTTCTTAGAACATTGTTCTAAACAGCTTTGCTCTGTAAGCTTTGAGAGGAGTTTATTAGACATCGTTGTTTAATTATATGCTTAATGAGCCGAGAACTGCTAAAAATACTAGTAGATAACTTTCGTGAGATGAATGATTAGCACATAAAGAATTGTTATAATTATTTTATTTCTCTCTTAATCGATCGTTATTGTTTATACCGTTTGTGTTCCAAAAGCTATCTTCACGCTTACTCTGAACCCGAAGGGGCAGTAGAAGTCAGAGAATTCAGTAAAGTATATAGTGTGGTGAAAATTATGTAAGTAGTCCTTCCGAAGACACTGTTAAAATATATTGCTTACTGAACTGTTAAAACCGAATGGTTTCAAAACAATATAAAGCATCTCGTCTGCTTTATACACTTTTACATAGTAGCTTTATTAGTTATTGTTTTAAATTTTCTAAAAATGAATTCCAGCGAGATCCATTAATCACCACCGAAACCCCTGAATATTTAATTTCATGAAAAACGTTAGAACCGTTTCCGATATTCAGGTTATATATATATATGCAAGAATTGCTCGTTTAAAGAATAGATAGATAGATTTTAGGGACTTGAATTGACAGTCAAATACCGTATTCTTTCCCTTCTAATCACCTCTTACACTCGCCAATATCATAACCTTCACCTCTATCTGATTAACCTTAGGCACTCTATAAATAGACAAAATTGAACATCAGCGTAAAAACAAACACATGGTCTACCTTTATGAATATTGTAAATGTAAATAAGCCCGGAATTTTCCAACAGAAGTTTGAACAGATTCGATATTTCATTTTTACTACATATTTATTTATAGTTTTTGTTGCACAGCAGGACTTAATCGCGATAAAATTATTTAAAAGGTTACGATCCTTCTAAATCCTATACATAAATAATTATTGTGTGCGATTTTTTTAAATGTATCACCTGGACAAAGTATAGACAAGTACTTCTAATGACTATAAAGTGGCTGAATTTCCTCTCAGAATGACATCACGTTCTAACAAATGTAGGTTGAGTGAGAGAATAAGGAAACATGGATATACTTCTAAGCCGAAATTGGCATGTAAACCCACGCAACACAATAGTACTAGACTTTAGCGACCAAAAAAAGGAAAAATGCAAGCCTTATAGTTTGTGTTTAACATTAATTTATAGGACTAGCGAAACTTCGTTTAAAAATTGCCGATATCATGTACGCAGTAGGCATGTTTTATACCTTTTCTAGTTATTAAAATTAAAATAATTCATAAACTTTATATAAAGTAAATGTCCTTACGTTAACATTATTCACGTGTACTTTTTCCTCCTTTTCGTCGCAGGCGGGTAGATGCGGCACAGCGGTCGGTGGCGGCGTCGGCGTTATTGGTTTGCCGCCCTTGATCAGCGACACGATCTCATCGGCCTCGCGACTCAGGTCACCATCCGGACGGAACGGGTTATCCCAACCACTCTCCGTGCTGTAAACAACAATTTAATACCATGTCATTCAAGCTAACAATAGGACCACGATTACCTTCTGACAAAGCCAAATTGCATCATTTATATTTAAATGAACTAGGACCATTTGTATATCAATATTTAAAATCAATCTGTATTTCTAGTCAACCATGAAAATGGTTGATGAAAATGAAGTGGAAAATTTTGATTAGGTTGATTAAAAAAGTCCTTGGTCCATGAGTTTATTGATGGTAATTATGATTAACGCCTGATGCGCCATTTACTAATTAGTTTTGTTAGTAACTACTACTTATATTTGTCGAGTAGATACTTAACAATAAAAGATTAACAAACAGCAGAACAAGATAAGCCCATGCTTAATGCATATGCGATTTCCAATTTGAAATATTACATGTGTAAGAGCTTTAAGTGCACGGTAATTAATAATTATATATATATGTACATATATATATGTACATATATATATATATATATAATTATTAATAAATAATTATATATATATACATATATATATATATATATTAATAATTATATATATATATATATGTACTCTCATATCCAATTGATGAAAAGCAGTTAAATTAAAATAACAAACCGACACTTAAATTTCATTTATTTGTATAAATACCTTGTCATTGTGTGTGTCATTTCATCCCTAAACATATATTAACAGAAGCTTTATATGCATTATACCTTTTTCAACGCAGGTATAATATATATTCATTTAAAAAATACATCAGACCGCTATACTGACTAGACTCATAAAGGCACAATTTATGCTCGCATAAACATGTGTGTAGCTGGTGACATCATCGATTTGTGTACCGTTTTTATTATGTCCATATATTGTACACACTACAATACAGTGTGAATAAATTACTTCTTGGCTGGACCTCGACTGTGTATTTATCAAGCATTTGTTATTTAAAGCCGCAATATCATCTCATGTTAAAAATCGATCGATACAGATACTAGATTAGAGAAAACCTGACATTGATTTATAACTCATAATTAATGTACGCACAGATATTGAAGTTTATAATGTCTGATATCATTTGTACGTAATATATATTGATCTACGACTTCTACGAGTATACCATCTATACTATGTTATAAAGAGGTAAAGTTTTTTAGTAACTGAGGTTGTAGGGGGTAATAAATCTGGATTTACTGAACCGATTTTGAAAATTATTTTACATATAGAAAGTCACATTACTTGTGAGTGTCATAGGCTATATATCAACCCGAAATATGATGGCCACTTTATCCGACATACACGCGGTCGGAGCCGCGGACAAAAGCTAGTATAATATTATGATCTGCAATCTTTTCTTTAATACACATTAGTTAAATGTGAATAGAAAGTGATGAGATGAGTGGAAACATAGGTCTGACTGAGACTACCACATTGTTTACTCAGACAAGGTCAGGTGCGCCTGTTTCCATTACCTGCGCAGTATGCACCATACCTACGTTGTTATATACATATCTGTGGTTCACGATGCGTTTTCTTTAGATTACATTTATCAATCTGGAATTGTTATCAGGATTCCTACTTATACAAGTATTTTTACATATAGATGGCATCATTAGGAAGGTATTTTTATCATCATCATATTAACTTTAATCGAAGTGTTACTATTTAATAATTAATAAATACATAGAAAAACGCAAGAATTGCCTTTCTAACATTAGTAGCTAATTTATTAGTAACTTGGAGGCCCTTTTCAAAACATATCCTAGGAGTAAGTTTTAATACTATCTACTATTTGCAGTTGTCAAAGTAGTAAAGTAATACTTTAGACTTCACTGCTTTAACAAGGAATTTAATCTATAATGGGATATTTAAACACGTAAACAAGGGATAAGAATATAACTGTTACCTGATCTGTCTGTTGTACATTGCGTGATCCACCATGTCGGCGTTTGCGGCAGCCGAGAGCAGAGCCGCGTAAAAAACGTGGGAATCTGTCTGCGGTACTGGCGGCGGGGGGGACAGGCACTGCGGCCGCGCTCCTTGGTAGAACGAGACGCGTACTTTTGACCGCTCCGAACTGAAACACCATCATTCACGTTACACGTCATCATAATCTACGGCCACAGCCAGCAAAATCAAACATACTATTTAGAACTGAACTATTGCCCGTGTAAATTCAGGTATTATATAATAATTTCTAATTCGCTAGCCTCTAAAGTTTATGTCAATTAACTATGACATAAAGCTATTACACAGCGCTCATACGAGTATAACAGGATTCCAAATGGAATTTTATAAAAGTTTCAAATACGGACGCCAGGACGCAAGCGTATGAAGGAAAGAGTGGATATCATGTGACATTCGGAAAAATATACATTATCTATTAATATTATGTAATTGATAAACAATAAAACATGACGGAGACTTATCTGATCGCGAAGCATATTGAAGAGATATTGAATGACCTAATTATATTGGCGTAAAAATAAATTATGTTTCTTGAAAGAAACACGCGGGAAGAATATTAAAATTTGCATAGTATTCTAAAAAAAATTGAGAAGTTAATTGTTTTCATTCTCATAGTCCATATCTCCATTCATTTTGTTACACAAGGTGTGGTGAAACTATGGGATAATAATTTATATCTGTAATACAATGTAATAAGTCTAGCCTTGATCGTAAAATGAGTTGCATTGAACCTATATTGTTTGTGATATAGGGAGTGCTCCGGATAATTATTCAGGCCTATATCGAGCACAGTTCTCCGGCATCGTTAAACGTGACAAAACATGGCCGGATAATGATGCTTTGTGTAGAATTTGGTTACTGATGGGTAATGGGGTAAAAATCTATTCTTCCCAATTAGGTTCAAAATGGGTGATTAGGGTTTTCGCCCGATTTTAACCTATTTTATTGGGTGAAAATGAAAATTATGATCATGCTACTAAAAAACAAAATTCTGAACCTAACAAAATACAATTATGCTGAGATAGTTTAACCGGAATCTTTGTCAAATCAGAAATATTGTCACAATTCGAAAAATCGAAATTGTTAATGCCAGACGTAAATAGTTCAGGGCTTTTAGTTCATGATGACATCATCATGGACTACCAACCCTGAACTGAACGGTTTCAATATTTGTTTTTTTATTTATTAGCTGCCCAAATGATTCTATTCTGCCTGATGGGAAGCAAGAGTAAAATCCAAGAGAGGTCACCACCCTCAATGGGGTCGTGAAAAAGCATCTCACTGGGCTATCATAATACATTGTCTACATTCGCAATGGGCATGGTAGGTCCCACTATTTGATACTACTCAAGCTTTTTTCTCATGTATGAGCCTGCCAAAGTGACTCTACACTGAATGATGGAAAGCACATTCCATCAGTTATATGTCACCGCAAGATTGTAAATACCGTTAGATTATAATGTATCCAGCGAAATTGTAAACTGTCGAAAAATTGACAACTCATGTCAACAGTGACATACTGCTTACAATTTAGCGTACTATTTTTCGTTAGATTAAAATGTGTCGAAGTAAAACCGTTACATCACAATCTGTGGCGCGTCAAATTGTCAACTGTCACTGACTAATCGGCCTTACAGTAGGCCGTTCTATGGCCTGAGTGTGGCCGCGGATGGGCGGGACGGGTTTTTGCCCCCATCTGCTACATAGGCCACCCGCGAGGGGGGCGACGTAACGCGTGTGCTGTACGTCGCCTCAATTGAGAGTTACCATCAGACGACGGAGCCCGCTTCAGTGCGGGCAGGCGCTGGGAGGGGTCCGGATGGCGTAAGAAAGCGGTTCCCGGATCTCTCCCGTCTCAGGCGCAGAGTGGCACACCGTGGTGGTTTAGTGGGTAGTCTGGCTGGTGTCAGTCAGGAGTCCTACACAAAGTGAACCCCCTGTCCCCGCGGGGGGGAGCGTGTGAAGTGCGTAAAGGCATTCCACCACGTCAAAAAAAAAGGCCTTTCTATGGCCATAGAGTAAGGTTAGGTTAGAACTTCTTTGATTAATCACAAATGAATTAGTTACTTCGATAGATTATAATTTAACTAAAAATAATACGTTAAATTGTAAGCAGTATGTTACAGTTCACAATCTCGCGAGATAGATTACAATCTAACGGTTTTGACAATCTCGCGGTAATATATACATACCACAAATTTTTCAACAAAAAAAGACTTCAAGAACTGGACCAAATTGAAATGGAATCACACAAGAAGTATCAGCTTTCAAATAAAAAAAATCATCGAAATCGATTCACCCATTCTAAAGTATGAAGTTGTTTAATTGATAACCTCCTCCCTTTTCAAAGTCGGTAAAAAAATAATAGAAAATACAAGTTTTAATACTTCATTCGTTCAATTTTCTTATCTAATCGCGGTAGTGAAACTACCAGTCGGATTAGAAATAATACAATTTGTTTCAGAGAGAGAATATTCGTTTAAAGCAGGTTTTATTGGAGGAGGGAAAGTAAGAGGAAACCTATGTAACATATCATGCAACATCCTCCAATAGCAGAATTATAACTATGAACGAGGTTAAAACTTCGGCAAATACATATCCTAAGCAAGCATTCTGTACAGATTTTCTTTAATGACCGATTAGCAAGTTTAATTTTCATTATTAACCCATTTTCATGCTATGATTATAAGTATTCTTCTCCGTTTTTAAGGCGAACTTAAAGAGTCTCTCCACTCTGTACGCCCTACTTAACGAAACTAGGACTGACCTAGATCAATAACAGTATAATATTATTTAATCAATAAGAAACTGTGGTATTGTCAACTTCAAGAATATTGAGGTTTTATTAAGGTGGATGGTAACTAAAGTATGCAGTTCGTTTTGGACTAAAAACAATTTAAAATTAGCATTTAAATTATTAGCATTTCATGATCCACAACTATGTAGGTTAAATATAATTACTCTTTAAAACTTATCCTATAACTTTAAAATTCATTCATCAGATGATCTTTAATGGCTAAATTATCTTGTCTTTTCATTCGTATTGATTCATAAATACATAAAATTTCTTCGTAATATTAGAATCCAACACATACAAATACCTATACATAACATAGCGAGAAAAAGTTAAAAATCTATTGATAAAACCTATGTCACAGGATCAGCCTTTAATAAGAATCTATTGTCGCCTGATTAATAAAATTGGTTCAACGGGTTTGGCATTACGGTGCAACATAGAAACGTACATAAACTGCCAATACTATTACCATTGGGTAAAAATAGAACCATGATTTACATGTTGGAGGCTTATCGTTATATACTCACGATCTTAAGATCACCACGGACTTCTTAGAACACTCATTGCACAAATGTCATGCAAAAAGGCTCATATCAGTCAGTATTTAGTGGAATGTTATTTTTTTTTATGGAATAGGTTAGGCAAACGAGCAGACGTATCGCTTGATGGTAAGCGATTACCGATGGATACCTGCAATACCAGAGGCGTCACAAGTGCGTTGCCAACCTTAGGGGATGGGAAGGGGGATGAGGGGAAGGGTTGGATTATGGGCCTCCGGTATCCTCACACACTCAGTGAAACACAGCACAGGCGCTATTTCATACCGGTTTTCTGTGAGTTTCTGGATACCACGGCTATCCCTCCGGTCGAGCCGGCCCAAGCATGCCGAAATGTGGCTCTCCCACGGTTAAAACCAATTGTTTTATCATTTAATTTAATTTATATTTCGATAACCCTTTCAAATTGCATTTAATAGTTCTTGCTGTATATGTCATATTGTACAATTCAAAGCCCACTACTGATACTGAAACACTTTAATTCACTTCACTGATTGCCATATGAGAAACTCCCAGAATAAAGTTCTATTTAGGGAATTAAATAATTGAAAATGTAGTAAAAACAAAGGTTTTCTAACTGAACAGAGATCTGAATTCTATAATACCTCACACTTTTTTATGTGTTGCTGTATAAAAATAATTACAATATTTGTATAGGTACCAAAAAATCCAGTATTATGATATACAATACCTAGGCAATGTATACAAGACCTGAAGTGTGTGGGTAATGTCTGAAACTTTTATATTTTAAACTTTAACTAGGTATTCTAAACAAACAAAGCAAAGCCATTCATATTTAATCTATAGGAACAGGTTAAAAAACAAACCACTCACACTCATTTAATTAAAATTATTGAACAACTGATCCCTTCTATCTGGGAATCCCTAGGGATTGTATAAATTCCTTAGGTAAAGTATATAATGGATAGTAAATAAAATAATGAATAAAAATCATTTCAAAATATACATAATAAATTCCAGAAAAAAAAAGATCTGTGAGAGACTGGTTTCCATACTAGGTAGAACCTGTATGACAGAATAACCAGCCTCTCCTAACTAATAAGTAGGCACAGAGGTTCTTTAGGGTGTAACATGGTTCAATGGTTTCTGCACAGGTGAGATGAATAAAACGAAAGAAGTAGTGTGATTAAAAATGTGAGTGAGTATGTTTGTGTGTTGGTGTGTATATGAGTGTGCATGTGGGTGGTGTATGTTTATATCTATGTGTAATATGAATGTGTGTGTGAATTACCCCTCCAATGATGAGTAATGTGTGTGTGAATTACCCCCCGAATGATAAGTACCTTTGCAGGTACTCATGATATTCCAAGAAATAGTAATATTTCATATGTTGCCTGAACACCCCAGGTATAACATATACCTGAAATACATAGATAGCCAGTAACATAATATGTACAAGTCTGACATTAATAAAATATGCTTCAAAGGCTAACAAGAATCTAACAGTAAACATTATGTACTTATAGGCAGGATGTAATGCTTAAAGGGATTATATGCCAGTATTGTATTAATCATTAAAATTATGTTCCTAGACATGTGGGACAAGATATCTAATAAGCTGTATGTTATTCAAAGAGTTAATGAAGATACTTATTCAAAATTACTTTTACAATCGCTTTGCAAAATACTCCTGAGTCATTCGCAATGTGGAGACGCTAGCGTTGTGAAGTATTATTTAACCCTGACTGTGAATCAAATTATGGTAGGTACCTCCTATATTAGTTGATGACTTTATTCACCACCCACACAGTATTTAGCTCCAATCCAATGCATATACTTAACTCTTTGACTTGTTGAATAGATAGATGTATTTGCTCAGCTTTATTTAAAAGACTATTGACATCATTAAGTAACACATCCCATTATATTGTTTAATAAATTCCAAATTTATTCTTAAGTGTTTGTAATAAAAAAATTCAAGGTTGCTTATACTACTAACATCAAGAGCACAGTCACACCCAAATAAATAAACTCATATTTAGATAGCATACAGTATGACATCATTCACTTTCAATTTTGTTTCATATTATTTTTTTAATGAAACTAATTTTAACATGTGAATAAATAATAAAATGAAAAGTATATTACTACCATTACAGGTAGTGTAGATGTTTTTTGAATTGTCTGTAAACTGTAGTAGCAACTTCCCACGCAGATTCTTTAATCATCAGAGGTGAGGTATGATGTGAGAGCCGAGTTCATAGTTATAGTTCGGTAAAAATAGAGAAATATCATCGCACAGCTTAATTGACATGACCCCAAGGTCTGGTACAATAACTGTAGTAAAATAGTTTCCCAAGGAATATATAACATTTACATATTACTTTCTGGTTTAAAATAAGTAGGTTCCTTTCATGAAACTTATGCAATACTAGCTGACCCCTGCATTGTTACAGTGGTATGAATTGTATCTTTGTTAATTCTAGCCTGTGTTATACTCATGTTTAAGCTATATTATTATAAAGTTTCATTAAAATCCAATCAGTAGTTTTACATGAAAGAGTAACAAACATCTATCCATGTTTACAAACTTTTATATTTATAATATTAGTAGGATATTAAAGAAGACTAAACCATCTCCATCTAAGTATTTAATGGGATATTTTTATGTATGCGTCATTTAAAGTAACTTATCATTTAAGTTTTAAATCATCAGCTCTTAATGGACAAACTCTGCAGGGTACTGCTGCAGTAAACTGATCATTCAAATTTAAACTAATAATAAGCTCCCCACACAGCATAGGTAGAGATCTATAATGTCACTTTAATTGAACTCATTGATGCACAAAGTAGGTCAAACCAATGCAGTCTTATATACATACAGCATGCCACTAGTTTACAGGATTAACTGGGTGGGGTTGCTTTAGGCAAGGACTTGATCAGTATTTTCGATTATAATGATGTAGAGAAAATTGATCTAAATCAATATTCGATGGTTATGGAAAGAATAACAAAAGGGAAGACAATTATGTAAACAGTACAGGAAACGAAATTAAATTCGGTTAAATCTGTATCGGGGGAATGTCGGGAATGTGGTATTCTCATACTAGCATACTATACTAGCAGTCGGACAAGCAGGCCAGCTTAGGGCGGGCCCTTGTGAATGCTAGTAATCATTGATATTCGCATTATAAATAGAGTTTTTCAACGATTGCCAATGCATGTTTACTACATATAGGTACGTGCTGAGTAATGACCTTGTGTTCCCGACTGCTGGATGGAACCGAAAGTCGTTTTATGTTTATAAATCAGTACTCGTGACGTCATTGTGACCAAATTATCCGCACAAACTGTGTAGATATGAGAATAAAAAATAACTCATCTAGCATATCTTGACATATTACTTATCGGCATTCGGATTATATTAAAATCAATTCAAAAATAAAAGTCTAAACTCAATACGAAATCGAAGTTCCGGGAGATCATCGCAAAGTGAACACCTAGTTTACAGCACAACAAGTATGACGTGATAATTGTAAATAACATACCTTTAGAGTATCCACTCACAACTTTAGCACTATTACAACTTCTAATTAAATGCTAATTTACACAATTTATATTTGTAAAAAAATTAATAATAACATCGGCGCAGTTAGCGCTGTAGGGTTTGGTCCATTCGACGCTACACAGAAATGTTTCCACTACATCGATCTCGCTCGGAAGTCGCGCGCGGCTCCGTGGCGAATGGAATGGAACGGAACGAAGCGAGCAGAGCACTCAGCGCTCGCCCAATGACGTAATGTTAACATTCGCGTTAAACAATTCAGACGCGACTACGAACTATGATCTGTCACTTTTTATTACAATAATTTTCAATTATGAATTGTGTACCTACATTCAATTTACTTGATAAAGTAAATATTTATGAAAGATGTAGAAATTACAATAAAAACATTGGCTAGTCAGTTGTACTTACTGCTCTCTAGATGGCGCTACTCGTACCTTAAAATTAAATCAAATTAACACAGGGCAATAAACGACACTGTTCTAACCCTGATTGCTATTTAATTCTTAAATAGATTGATGTACGTATTTTGATTACAGTATATTTCTAATCAAGCGTTTGAAGGAGACCGTAGAGTAAAAATAACTAAAAACAAATCCGTACTAGTTAATGAAATATAGTCGACCCATAAACACTGAATATTTATAGTGATTATGTATCTCTCCCAACAACTATTTGTTTAAACTTAGCACTGTTATATTTTTTATTACTTTGTTTGTTGTGGCTAATATTTCATCGGTGATGAGTTAGGTATCCTTTTGACCTTGCCAATATAGTCCAATTCGGAATATATAATAATAACATAAATGTGTTCTATTCTGAAGAGATCGTCGACACAGACAGACTGTTACGTAAAGAAAATAAAGAGGGGAGATATACCCGATGTTTTTATTGATTACGGAAGCTAGGGGGAGTTAAATACCGTAGTGTACCATAGACTAGACACCTAGCTTTATTACCAAGGCTACGAAAGTTCTTTAAGTAACTATTTTACATTTTTATAATAATTTGTAATAGTAGCTGAAGATATTTAAGAGAAATAGAAGTGTTTTAATTGTGTATAAATAAATTAGTATTTAAATTTAAAGAGCTGTCTGTATACTTTTATGACTAGAGTAACGCATATTTTATGATTACCTTCAACTTTGTAAGCAAAAATTCTACCTAAAAAAACGTTACAGAACTCTTGTTATGTGTATTCGGGTCATTTGACGTCCTTAATTAGTGGAAGCCTATTTGTATTTGTAAAGTAGGTGCGTTCAACTAGCGTCCGTATAAAAGATTATAACGTTATAGGAACAACTCTTAGACCTTGAGTACTAAATATGTAGCTACTGTTACATTACTATATACTACAAGCAGCTTGGTTAATAAAAAATAGAATCCAAAAAGTTCTGAATATTTCTGAATCACGTCTGGATAAACAGGTAGGTAAATATAAATGCAAGTCGCTATATTGTAAACGTTCGCCCGAATACGAAACGAAAATGAATAATTAACATACTCAAACGAATTTAACGTACTCGTCTTCGACGGGCGTGTAGGGAAACGCTGTCTCTTGCACCCTTGGTGGCGGGCTGCTCTCTGGCTCCTCCTGTAGAGGGCTCTCGTAGATCAAAGTCTCCACCATCGACCCCTTCGAACTGCCAAAGGACACCCTAAAAGAGATAATTTTAAAATATGAATAACAAAGAATCAGTTTAGAAACATTAGTAGTAACAATAGTATATATATTATATACTTAACATAAATAGAACAACACGTCAGACCTCTGACTTTTAAGTATAAAGACATGGTAAATTCCGTCGGCTGAGAAAACAATATGTCATACATAATACATAGAAGTACCTCTAGCGTCTGTTTGACTGTTTGTTTGGCTGTCGCGCTTTCAGTCGGCTAAATCGTAACACCGATTTTAATCAAAGTTTCCATGGAGAAACTTTGATTCTTGAGGAAGGACATAGGCTACTTTTTATTGCGATAGCCGAGGTACGAAAAACATGCGGGCTTAGCCGCGGACAAAAGCTAGTTTTATTTTAATATCTGTCTCTCAATCTATTAATTTAAATTATTGAGTCGGCTTAGAAGTTTTGTAACTAAATTTGTTGTGATATCGGAATTTATTTGAAATTATGCTTCTTTTTATGAAATGGCAACCAGCTAATCATCTATTTCTGCCAATGTCAAGTGTTTTAAGTCTTCAAGTCTTAAGTCTTTGAGTCTTCAAGTCTTTGTCGTGATAAAAATAATGATAAAAACTTTAAAAAATATGGATGAGATGAAATGGGGACCGTCTTTCGAAAAAACAATAAACGATCCTGATATTATGCTAATTTTAAACGTCAATATTGCCGTAAAATGAGAACTTGAGTTCCTACCTTTTCTTTTTTAATGACTTAACCTATAGCATAACATGTATAGATAAAAACCTTTCCTGGTATGGAAACTTAACTTTCCATACCAGGAAAAGTTTTTATCTATACATGTTAGGCGTGTTGAATTTGATACTTGTTTAATAATAAACTTGCACAATTACATTTTTCTGGTTAAATAATAAATAAATATTTTAAGACATCTTACACATAATGTCATCCAGTCTAATAAGGGTATTAGACAACTGATAAAAAGACATACATCATATATATACCCTTTTTTATAAATGCACACACATTATGCATATAAAATACCCAAACTCCGAAATAAATATTTGCTGATCATACATACATTTGGTCCGACTCGGTATGATAAATAGAGATGTGAGTGACAGTTGAGTTGTTGTTTTTGTTATTTTATCTTCGTACTTTCTAAGTCCTTAAGGCCTCTTAATTGTTTTTGAGGAAGCTTAAGCATACGCAATAAAACATGACCTAAGAAAATTATTTTATTCTCCTTAGAATTTTATTGTTACCAATAATTTATTGAACCGCAATTGTAATTGACTTGACTTATGGTAATTTTCTAACTGCCTACCAGGGTCTAAAAACTAACATTACAATTTTCATTTATTAACATAAACAAGTGTATACAATAGTGAAAAATGATTCAGACATTAACTTTATAATATTGAAAATACATATATATTTCAAATGCCTACGCTTAGTTTGCTAGTTAGGTCAAGCCATTGGTCAAGCATAGAATTACTTTGTCGTGTCGTCTACTTCCCGCATTATGGTTACCTTGACAGTTACACTGTTGTTTGTTTTGGCAAACGAAAAAATGTAAGGCTCAAGGCCGTTCCCGTTATAAAGCATCGTACGCGGATCGTTTTTGGTTTTTGCGAAAGACGGTCCCCATTTTATGTCATCCACATTTTTTATAATTTTTATCATTAATTCCATCACGACGAATACTTGAAGACTCGAAGACTTAGAATTGAAGACTTGAAATACTTGACATTGGCAGAAATAGCTGATCCGGCTGATTGCCATATCATCAAAAAAAGAAGAAGAAGCGATGCTTCGAAATGTAAAAAGCCAATCGTATAGCAACTGATAACTGAGTACCAACATTTAATCTGAGGCATGTACCAACTTGTAATATGCAATAAAGTATGAAATCATGAGGTATATGGACCTGATATGCAATACGTGAAACGTGTCTTACGCAATAAAATCTTTTTAGTACTATATGTTGTAGACACCGTTATATAACGTATTATTTATGGTATTGCTTGTTACGTCAAATAAACCAATACTAATTTTATACGTTTTTACCAGAGGGAGTTTGTGTGGTTTGTTGATTATTTAACAAAATCAGAGCAATTAGTAACTGATTACGAAAATACAAAACAGGTTCCAAGACAATGTAAGTGAAATAGTAATAAATACCTTTATATGTACATCTTGCACTAGGCCGTGTGATTTTAAGCTAGGCAATCTCTGTACTACTTATGGTAACCAGAGTTCTGATAAAATTTTCTTGTACATGCCTAAATATATATGTACATAATCATACTATTGATATAGTAAAAGGTACAATAAGGAACAAATGTTAGTACTTATCGAATAACTTACTTGTCCTGTAAGTCAATTGTTTGATATAAAGGAGTTGTTATTTGATCAACAGGCCCGTGTACCATAAAATAAACATAAAAAACTGCTCAGACAGAAGCCAAACCGTATTGAACACTTTTACTTAATTACTACTTTAGTTACATAGCATACTAGGTAAAAACTTGGTGGTAAGCAATGGCATGAAGAAATACACTTAAACTTATGACAGAATCGTCGTCATCACAGCTAACTGAAGTAGCCCAGTTTTATAAAACCTACGTATGTAATCTTATGCTTCACATTTTCAATTTTAAGACCAAAATAATTATTTCCGACAGTTCGTTTTCCGCAACTATTTGCAACCAACATATTGTAATATTATATTATCGTTGTAATAAAAGTGTGTAAAATCCAAGATTAACTCAAAAGTAAAAAGAGTATAGAAAGATCTAGAGAAATGAGAACTTATTCTCTGAAATAGACGAACGCATTGTTATGATGCTTAATATCAAAAATGGTATTTTTATTGCCAAGGGTCCCGTGATACTTGAAAAAAAAACGACACATGAAGACCGTGAACATCTAAGTCACCCAAGAAATGTAGGTTAGGTACACGTCTACTGTGGAATAGATTCAGGGGACCGTTTTTCTGTTGGACAAATGAACTAATCTGTGTTAAACATACACAGATTTCAAGGCAGTGAAAATGTTAATCCAATACATAGAGGATGTCAAAGTATAACTACCTTCATTTAATAACCCAACAGACTATAAATTAAACTAGTTGTCAGTGTAAAGTAAGTAAATAAGAGTAAATAATGCTTATACAGTTTTTACTCTTACGATATGACACAAAAATTACTAGTGAAATACACAGCTAACATATATGCTACTAGAAGTAGGTATACCTAGCAGAGGTATATATAAGTAGGTATAACTCACAATTCTTCATAATGATGATGGATTAACTCACAGACAAACTAATGAGGCTTTTAGACTATTTCTCTCCAACACTTACATGGAGCACAACGGACTGTCTCAAAACTTTGGTTTTGTTTATTAGTTGCCACTAAAAGCTCTCCACCATCCTCTAGTTTTCGCTCAAATTGTTTTTCTTTCTTTTAGAACCTTGTAGACATGTTTTAACAAGGTTACCCTTACCTTTTGTCATAAAATGGTATTGACAAAGTGAACTTTTAAACAATAACTAGCTTACCAAGTAGTAGGCACTTTAAACAGTCTTAATGTAACCTTTCTATTTGTTAGGACAAATTCTAAACAGGTAATATTGTATTTGGGTTTGGAATCAAACAATGTTAACTATGTCTGGTTGTGGTTTCTTAAATGTTTCTGGCCTTCGTCGTCCGCTGCTGGGGCATGTTAGCTTCGCTCATTTGCCTTAATGTTATTATCCTGTGTAAAATTTGAATTTATGAAACGCAATATAAGTTTTACCATATGAAAATATGCCTACTAAAATCAATCAAACATTGCATTGATAAAAAAAAGATCGGTAATCGGTGGTGTTATGCAATTTTGCCAAAATAATTTTGGTAAAATGACAGAACCACGTTTTAACAGGACGAAATTCTTAACATTATGTACTAGTCAAAAGGTATTAAATACTTGGTGCAAGTATTTAATACTATTCTTGTTGATGATGCAGTGACAAGAGGTGAGACAAGGCGATATGCGGGGATACAAAAATAGTAATAAGTCCAAAAATGATATTTCTATACATTTTTATGTATAATATTACCGTCAATAGTTATATTTTGAAGCTCTTACACATGTCTATATGACGTTGCAAGGCGATTAAAGGCATGCCAGAGACTTTGGAGCCATAGTCAGTTATAATTAAAGTAGGCCACACTTCATTGAGCATGTTAAGTAGCTTCTCGACTCTAGGTTACGGATGCGGAACTATATTAGGCGAAAAATACGTGACAATTGCACGGTAACCTTATATGACGAATAAACTACATTAGAAAGTACAGATATAGTGCTGTTAAGATTAGTAAAATTTCTAAAAGAATATTCTTCGAGGAATTCTTTATTTCTTCCCATTTATCCCTATGATGTCTTTCCCATTCGTCATATTTCCCATCCTATTCTGTCTTTCCCAAATAGTTATTTTTTATTACGCTATTTAAACCCTAACTTAAAGTATAAAAATAATGTTTATAGATTTGAAATGTGTTATAATCTATAACCAAAAGAATAAGGCAATGGAGGTTTTACTTGTATCTACGTATTTTATCTTGTGGTTTTCAACGTAACTTTCATCCTGACTTTAAAACGGTTTATTTACTTTTCAAAGACCAATGTTATTACAAGACAAAAATTAAAATTAAAAAATAAAAGAAACGCAACCTAACTAAATTGTTAATACCGAATTATGGCATCTTTAAGTGAGATTCAATGAAAAAACAAACGTAGTAATATGAAATATGTGTCAAAAAACTCCACGCACATTAGAACAATTTAGAATTTCACATTTTTAGGTCACACAAATTTAACTAAAGATAGGTGGAAAAGTATAGATTTTAAATTATGTCTGTGATTAAATACAAGAGATATCATGTCAATACATTTTTTTTCTGATACGCATATCAAAAAAAAAGAGGAATTACAGTCAAATATTTGCATTCCCTTGTAAATTGTCAAGATTATACATTAATGTAAATACATCTTACATCAATGTATAATCTGGAGTATTTATTCAGAGCATTGTCACTAAATTAATTGAAAAAGCCGAAAGTCATTTGTTGTTACGTTATTTAAAAACGTTTCTTATTATTTCATAACTATCCGGTTTCTAAACCATAACTTAGTTTAATTAGCAAAGAAAATAACTTAACTAATAAAATATTTTAATTTTATCTCATTTAATCAAATGGTCATTTAGAAAGATTACCTGTTCTATTTATTTACGTTAGAGACATTTTTTTCTAACTTATTTTGCCAACTTTCATATATGCCATTGGTAGGTCTTTTTGATGTGTGACACCTGGCATCACAAGGACTGTTATTAGGGAAAGCAGAGCAAGTAGATTTTAACGGGGTTTTGAGCCTTTATTTTTCTGTTTAATTTTAATCTTACAAAATGGGTATTCCGCACATACTAACCACTATTGTACCAATATTCATCGGCATGAAAGCAAAAGCCTTTCATCAATTCTTTATATTATATGCTTTCAACAATCATCAGCCTATCGCAGTCCACTGCTGGACATAGGCCTCTCCAATTTCACGCCACTTAGTTCGATCTATGGCTTCTCGCATCCAGCTCCTGCCAGCCGTCTTGCGCAAATCATCGCTCCACCTGGCTTGTGGACGTCCTACACTACGTTTGCCGAGACGCGGTCTCCACTCAAGAACTCGTATACCCCAACGGTTATCGGTTCTTCGGCAAATGTGGCCAGCCCACTGCCACTTCAGCTTGCTAATCCTGTGGGCTACGTCGATGACCCTGGTTCT